>JASJET010000288.1:0-7500 GCA_034092305.1 Diaprepes abbreviatus | reverse complement strand
AGTTATTAAAAAAGGTTATAATGTTATAAATAATGAAGACACATAAATTATTTAGCATAAAATATTTATATAATTCATTAAAAGTTTAATTATCTTTATGGCGAATAAATTGGATATATGTAAAATTGCCCTTTTAGAAAAATCTTTTAATTGACTTATAGTTTGCAGTGTTATTACTGTAGGTATGACTGGTAATTACAACATTTACTTTCATGTTTATTTACACAATAATATTTCAATATATATCACCACTACAACGGTAAAATAGTGGCTTTAATATAATAACTAACAGATCACTGATATATTTCTAACTTTTTATTTAGGAAGCAAATATTAAAAATTATTCTCAAAAAGGTTATATATTTTCAGCATATCGTTCAGGAATTGTTCTGTTTTGTTAGTATATAATAAATTATAATGAAGTTATTTACACCAATTCACAAAACAACGTTTTCGTTGCTTCATTTTGATGAATTGATTATGTTACACTCATATTTTACACGATTTTCCTTTCCAGTGGTATGATTAACAAAAGGGATAAAATCACATCTAGAGGTCATTTGAAGGTCAAATGTCCTCATACCTTGGACTGATGTGAATGAATCAATAATTGGGTAGCTACGAATGAAGGAGAGAAAACAAAAGTTTCTGGAAGTCAAACTATGTATGTTAAGATAACATTAAATTTGACTTCGGCCGTGACCTTGAAAGTTATATCAAGGTCATGGTAATTGTTTAAATGGGACCCTATACTTTTGATCCCGAAAAAATTTTATGATCTTGAAATGACCTCGAAGATCAAGGCCAGGGCTATTTCAAAATCAAATATCAAAAAATCCCGAAATGGCAGGATATTGAGGATTTTTCAAGGCTTAGATTAAAATTAAAACACTGATGTTTTGGATGAGAGTGCTTTGAAAATGACCTTCACTGATCTCCTCTTGCACCATGTGGATCAACAACAACGTCACACTGCGAAAACTAGAACAGCTACTAACTAAAAATAGTTTTCGGGAATAACAAACGTTGAAGGTGCTTTCAACAAGTGACTAATTTAAAGGTGTGAGCGACCTAGACCATCCTCATCTTCGGATAAATTTTCAAGGTCAACGCTGGTCAAGTTCGTTTTCTTTTAATGAAAAGCCCCATTTTTGACATGGGTTTCAAAAAAAAACGAGAAATTTCATTGTTATTCTGTTCTGAGGAGACCAAATCAAGCTCAACTTTTTAAAAAGCACTCAAAGACTTTTTTGACCTTGACATTGAAATTTACCCGAAGGTGAAGATGATCTAAGTCGCTCAAAACCTTTGCATTTTATCCACTTGTTAAAGAACCTTCAACGTTTGTTTTTTCCGGAAATAATTTCCAACTGAATCGTCATTCTTATTTATTTTCCCTTATCGTTTGAATTCTTCCAGCTGTCCTAGTTTAACAGATTTTTCGCAGTTTAGCGTTGTGGATGACACGCGTGGTCCAAAAGGGGGTCACTGAAGATCATTTTCAAAGTTAAAAATCTTTCAACCTCATCCAAACCCCCAGTGCTGTACTTTCCCCTAAGTCTTTAATAATCCCAATATCCTACCATTTCAGAATTTTTTGATATTTGACTTTGAAATGGCCTTCAAGGTTATTTCAAGATAATATCCGATAATAAAACTTTCCGCTCTCTACACTTTCGATGTCACAAGTATAGAGCCCAATTTAAAAAATTATCATGACATTGATATGCTCGTCAGGGTCAAGGTCAGCTTTAAGGTCAACTTAACATACACAGTTTGATTTTTAAAAACTTTTGCAGAAAAGGTTTTTCTTCATCACCCTTAGTTGCCGAAATCTTGGTTTATTTACATCAGTTCGATTTATAAGAATATTTGACCTTCAAATGACCTCTGGATGAGATTTTTCCCCCTTATGTTATCATACCTTTGGATAGGAAATTTTCTCCGTGTTTCATTTTAGCAAAAAAAAAATAAAAAGTTTTCATTTAAAAAAATTACATTGACCTTCAGATGTCTTGAGAATTAACCTCAAGGTAAAGTTTATTAGCACAAATAAATGATTTCTAGTTTAAAATGGCTCACCCTGTATATTTAACAAAAGAACTATTAGAAAATTCTGTTTATAGATTTTTAGCTTAATCAAATATAACCAGAAACTTTATGTCCTATTGAACAAACCGATATGGATTTTGTATAATATGATGAATTAAATCATATCATATAAAGAGTCAAAATTGCTTCTCTGTAATCAACCGATATTATTTAGATTTTTTTAAAATATTTTTATGTTACATTTATATATTTATAAAGACCACGAGAACTGATAAATTAGTTAATAATGATGTCGTGTTATTTAAAATGTGTTACAAAAAATGAGGAATATCATATTTAAAGGTCTAGATTTATTTTTACCAGCGTGTGTCGCTGTGCTATCATCTCCATTTCACTCTTCAATCTGCGAGAGCTCATCGCTTAAACATATTTGTTAGTGTTTTGGATTTTGTTATAACCATAAAATTATTATTTCCTTTAAATAAAAAGAATATATTATTTATATGGTAAAGGCACAAAAATTATTTTTATTATAAGTTTGAAGATAACTAAAATATCAGTCAAGGACATTTGCCTACCAAATAAGTTCAAAATACCAAAAGCAAAAAGTTAGTAAAATTTGCAGTTTTATAATGAAGTTCGATTCAAAACTCACAGAAAAAATCAAAACGTTTTTCTAGGACAGAAAATTATTACATTTTTATAATGGTAAAAATTAATATAAAAATGGTTATATTTCTGTGACTAAGTTTAAATGTAAACAACTGGGGACATTTAGAGCCACATAACATTGTATTGTTACATTAGATAAATAACTTTACCAATATAAATGAAAATCATATTATTAAACTCATCGTTTTTGTTTTACAACCTTTCAATATGAGGGAGTAAAACCTTATTCACCTATTGTAGCACAATTTATCTCCAGTTAAAACTGTGGCAAAATGGATATACAATTTAGAGGATAGCACTAAAAAAATGTCCAAAAATTCTATATAACAAATTACTTCAATCTTGTAAACAGGAAGTAAATAAATTTAAAAAATTACATTTGCTACTTTTTAAAATTAAATATACGTGCTGTCGAAGTGTTTAGATTTTTATTGTTATTTTAGCTAATTGATGTTCATCATCTAAGATTCACCATTTCAAATTATCGCAGAAGTAAAATTTAAATCTATATAATTTTTACCTGAATATCTCGAGACAAAATGATAAACAAGGTTTTTATTAATGATTCATTATGAGCAAGATAAGAAGAAAGGATGTCGACAACTGTAAAAAACTAAAAAAAGTATTTTCATACATATATATATATATATATATATATATATATATATATATATATATATATATATTCACTTCATTTTAGCCTAGTTTTCATCCTTCCAAACCTGGATATAGGCCTCCCCTATTTGTTTCCAAATCTCTATTCTGAGCTCTTCTTTGCCACATCAAGCCGGCATTTCTGACTATGTCATCCTTCCATCTCATCTGTGGCCTGCGTCTGGATCTTTTCCCTTCATATGGGTGCCATTTTCCGATTTCTGAATTCCAACGGTTGTCTTTTATTCGTTCGTTATGGCCTGCCCATTTCCATTTTAGTGATGCCGCTCTTTCTATAGCATCAACTGCGTTGGTTTTTCTTCTTATACTCTCATTTCGTTTTTTATCTCCGAGTGATATTCCTAACATGTGTCGTTCCATAGCCCTTTGAGTTTTTCAGATTCTGTCCAAATTTGATTTTGTAAAGATCCACGTCTGCGCTCCGTATGTTAGAACCGGCAATATACAACAATCAAATACTTTGGTTCTTAAGTATAAGGGAATTTTCTGATTTTTCAAAACCTATGAGCGTTTTCCGAACGCCGTCCATCCCAATCGAGTTCTTTGTGTTATTTCGGCTGTCTGGTTATCCTTACTCGCTCTTATGGCCTGGCCTAAATATATATATATTCATTCACCTGTTCTATTCGTCATCAAGTTGTACTGTCATCGTTGCGTCTAAATAGACATACTGCATATGTATATATATATATATATATATATATATATATATATATATATATATATATATATATATATATATATATATATATATATATATATGTATATATATATATATATATATATATATATATATGTATATATATATATATATATATATATATATATATATATATATATATATGTATGTATTTTTTCACGTCCACTTCGCCAATATTTTTTTCTATTTTATTTTAAATTACACGGACAAAAACTTATCTACTTATATATATGTATATATATATATATATATATATATATATATATATATATGTATATATATATATATATATATATATATATATATATATAAGTAGATAAGTTTTTGTCCGTGTAATTTAAAATAAAATAGAAAAAAATATTGGCGAAGTGGACGTGAAAATTTGTCAATCTACATGATTCTCGTGTTAAAAAGTGCGGAGCACTCCAAAATATGGAAAAACTCCAGGTCCGACAGATGGCGACAGCGCTGTTTCGTCCTAATATGGGACTCGTCAGGCCACCGCATTCGGTACAAACCATCATCTCGCCTTTGCATCTTATAGACCTGAGTTTATAATCAAAACACAGCAAATTTATAATCAAAACACAGCAAACAAGATGACAAAGGCGACATCTCGATGGTCCACTTGATATATATATATATATATATATATATATATATATATATATATATATATATATGCAGTATGTTACATAAGTCTATTGTGAATTTGACTTTGAAGATTAAATCTGTTTTATAATAAATCTGTAGATTACAAGATATAATACATGTCTATACAATGCGAATTTTTCTTATTTTCAAACCTTTAACTATCTTATTTAATATGAAAAATGTTTTTTTCCGCAATTTCTTTAAGAAAAATTTCTTGAGGATATTTAAACATGATACCCCTGAATCTAGCACTTGGTCATCTCTTCGACCCTGAGCACCTTTCTTTTTTTTATGTCCTGATGAAATCGTTTTTCTTTGATGCTCACCCTAAGGGCCAAGGTTTTCTGGAAATTTATCAAACTGACTTTAAGGTAGTAGACTACACCATTCACAATAATTTTCAGACTTTTTCTTTTCCAGAAAATTTTTTTACAATTTGACAAAAGAAAACCAGGCGATGATTCAAAAATCATTTATTGTGTGTATGATATCCTATCTTTCACGAAAAGCCTAATATATGGTCTTTCGGAAACACCAACTTTAATATTATTTAAACTTATGACAAAAAAATTTTTTTTGATATATAAGTAAAACAGGGATGCAATACTTTTAGATACTGTTTTATTAGTTCCAATTTTATGTGCGATGAAGAATTTTTTATTTAACAAGTGTTTTTATAATACTTTGATTTCCAACTATCTAGTCTTCTCTTTGCAGAGGCTAGTCTGTTTTAATTCAATGTTCCCTTTTAGGTCTATTTTTTCATAAATTGCGAAAACGAAACAATTTTGTATCGCCACTTTAATTCACCCTATAAATATTTACCATTGTTAAATCAACGCATTTAACCCACTCGTGATTGTGACATTTTACAAGAGACTTAGTTTAATTATTCTTCCTTAGTTTTGAGCAATTAACGATGGGAACTCTACCGTGTTTATTGCTATTATGTAGCAAAACATATTTTAAACTACACTTAGGACAGTCTATTAAAAGGACTCCATTCTTTGGACTGGTAGTTTATATTATCCATTTTAAAATACTTCTGGAAAATTGACAAATAAAAATTTTTCGGACAATATGACACTCGAATGTACAAATATTAACTAAACAACTGTGTAAAATTCAATTGGTTGCTAATACACACATGTAGACATTGTTTTGACACATATACACGTGCAGGCGCGATCCAAGGGGGGGGGCAGCGGTGGGGGAGATCGCCCCGCCCCCAAGAGCTTTGAGTTCAGGAAAATAGCCCCGATTTTGCCTCTTATACTATAGTTTATTCAAGAACTAGCGAGAGTTTTTCATTTTGTTCCCTTTTTTTTTCTTCGCAAACTACCTGTGTTCTTTAGTCGGTGTCTTTGGCAAAATCTGTTAGACACATATATTTTTCATAGGAATGAGTTACAAATTTTTTAATCAAAAATGCCGGTCTATAATAATGGACTATTTGGGTTGGATAGCAACAGATATTTGGATGTGTGATTGTTAAAAAGGATTTTAATCCCTGTCATAGGCGTCGGAGGGAGGTTTATTTTATCACTAAATATTTATGCATAGAATATTATTTCGGTAATAAACTTAAAATAAAAGTTTTTATAATATTATTTTATTTCTTATGATTTCTGTAATAATTTCACATACATTAGAAAATATTAGATAATTTTGACATATTTAACACACAAATCACAACTGTATTTTATTATTTTTAATTTTGGCATAGAAACCGTTTTGGGCACAGTTATAATTTAAATACTTTCAAGATACACATTATTAAAAATACAAGAAGTTAAACATATATAAAAAAATAAATTCGTCAATATAACATTAAAATTTTTTTTGGGGCTATCGGTCATTTTATATTAATTAAAAACATTTTTGGGTTTCTTAAACCATCTGCAGAATTACAATTAAACACTAAGAAGGGATTCAAATGTAATTAATTTTTATATGTTACAGAAAATTTAAATAATAAATTGTGTTTACGCTGGTAAACTTTACGTATCTAATTCGTCATCAAAGTCAGTGAAACTATTTTCGCTCAAATTAATTATAATCTCTCACCGATCATGAGATCGAGTTTCCACTTTTCTTTTATTCTTTTATCTTGTGGATTTTTCGCAATTATCTGCAGTAACTTTATTCAAAAAAATCTTTCAAAAGTCCAGTTAAATTATTAATTTTGTAAGTTGTGTTATTTCTAGCAACCTTACCTTTTATTTGAGAGAGATATTTCCTTTTCCAACGGACATTTCCGGACGATCTATAAGAAAAGATATCCTATCTGGTTTTTTCCCAACAAAAATTAAATTCTCTGAACAATTTACAGAGCTCAGTTCGTTTAATTTCAGGTAAATCCCGATCTTCATTGATTTTAGTTTGAATTTTGTCGACGGTTGTGATCTGCTTCTCATAATAAAATGTATGTACAACTCCTTTTATTGTAGTTTACATCTCTTCTGCCAACTAGGTTTTTCGTCTGCCTGTGATCGAATGTAGCTTGGGAGTACTAACAATTCCAGTCGTTTTTTTTCTCCTTCAGTATTCAGTACATAGTGGATTTTCCAACTCCTGTCATGTTGGAACACATCTCAACAAAGCATTATTATCTAGATATTGATATCTTAAGGCATCATAAACATTTATCGTAATAAGTTTTTCGTTGAGGAAAAAATGCCCTGGTTTAAACGATTTTGGAATAAATATAAATGTGAAATATCTTTTGGGTATCTCACTAATCTCAA
>JASJET010000287.1:0-202994 GCA_034092305.1 Diaprepes abbreviatus | reverse complement strand
AAAAATACCAAAAGTATGAAGCTCTGTGGTAACCCTTTCCATGCTATCGGGTCCTAGGTGACGTGGTCTGCTGTATTTCCCCACGAACTTTCGGACGGTTTGCTCGGTTGCAAGGAGAGTTGCTTTCTGCATTGGTTTATACAGATGCTCACTAAGGCCCAGTCCCTTGATGTTCTGCAGGAGGTTCTTTGGTATCACTCTAGTTGTTGAGAGTATTATGGCAATCGTCTCGACGCTGTTCATTGCTCATTGTCTTCGGATTTGCACCTCCAGATCTCTGTATTTGGCGGTCTTCTCGTTGTATTTTGGCCTTAGGCTGTTGCTGTTAGGTACAGCAATGTCGATTAGTGTAGTTCGCCTAGAAATTTTATCTATTAGTACAATGTTTGGTCTATTATGAGCAACTGTCTGATCCGTCAGAACCGTTCGGTCCCAATATAACTTGAAGTGGTTATTCTCAAGAACAGGCTCCAGATTGTATTTGTAATAAGGCACTTTTCCTACCTGTAATAGGTTTAACTTTTCTGCTAACTCTTGGTGGAGTATCTTAGCGGCTGAGTCGTGTCTTTCCTTATACTCGGTTGCGGTAAACGCTTGGCATCCTCCAGTTATGTGCTGGATTGTCTCTGATGTTCGACAGCCATATCTGCATTGGTCATTTTCTGTTGAGGGATCTCTGATAATGAACTTCCGATAGTTCTTCGCCGGAATAACCTGATCTTGGATAGCTAACAAGAAGCCCTCCGTTTCCGGAAACATCTGTCCTGAAATCAACCAGTAGTTCGACGCTGAATTGTCTACATTGTCCTGATTGACCTCACTTGGATGCCGTCCATGAAGTGGCTTCCGTAGTCAGGTTTGTAACTTCTCTTGGTCTGTTTGGTGGTGAGAAGTAATATCTTGTTCCCTCCACTGTAGCGGCGTTGAATCGTCTGCCTCCCATATTGCTCGATGTAGTGTGGAAGAGTCCGCTAAACTGTGGAAATATGAACGTAAGTTTATTATTTGTTGGTCGAGCTGCTTACCAATATCCACCAATCCTCTTCCTCCTTGGTGTCTTGGAAGCATTGTACGTTCAATAGCACTCCGAGGGTGATGTTTTTGACCTTTTGTTAGGAGTGTCCTTATTTTTCTTTGTCGGTTTGGGATGTCCGACCTGCTCCATTTTACAATTCCAAAAAAGTAGCTCATCGCAGAACAAACATACGTGTTGAGATATGGAGATATGAGATATATAATATTTATTATTATTATTATTTAGACTATAAAAGGTACATATCTATTAGTAGTATAGTTATTTTCAGTACTAATTCGGGAAAGAATGTTAAAAAAAAAAAAAAATCAAAATAATCATGATTTTTTATTTTGATAAAAATCATTGATTTTTGATTTTTTTTTAAATAATGATTTCTTTAAACCATGCTATAAACACAAAGCGTTTCATTTATTAAAACGTAGGCAAATTTAAATAATCTTCGTGCGTATAATTTAATCGCCCCCGACATGATTTTTATTAATAATTCTTAAATGGCAAGAAATAGTGATATTTCCGTAGTGCTCGAATTTTTTCGTCGCGTTTCGCCGTCATGACCAACTAATAACAAAACTTAAAAATTACTAATATTTCAAAAACTATAAATTTTTCGAATAGACAACTTTATACAAAGTTACCCTTATTTTAAATACTAAATAAGATAATATTATAAACAGAGGACGTTTACATTAAAAAAATTGACTTAAGGATTTATTCAAGTTAATATTTAATGGTAGTTTTTGATCATCCTGGATTTATTTATTATCAAAATATCAAATTTTGTAGATCTTATACCCTTTTTACCTACCGCCTATTTCCCTTCTAAATTCATAATTTGTTATAACTGTTTTTTTGTCTCCCTCCGTATCTAACGGTACTCGTACCGACATCTGACCTGGCCTTAAAATAACGGTACCAGAACCCTTATGTAACCCACAACAAACAATCGTCGTAGACCTACGCGTTGAAATAGATGTGATCTATTGATAAATGCCTACTGAATAAAAGATACAGTTATTGGGAAACACAACTTTATACAGAGTGAGAAAAATAAATCTTAATTTGAAATTGAGGAATTTAAAGGAGACGCTTTAAAAAATGATGACCTTGAAAAATTGGAAAGTTCAGCTAATTCCCACGATCGTTTTGTTTCAATTAATAAATATATTTTTTGAGGATTTTTACATTTTTGGTGTTTTTTTACCTCAAAAAAAGAACAGGACCGTTATAAGATCAGTAGTTTCTCTGTATGTATGTCTTACTCGTATTTCTCTGGACTAAATCGAGCCGAAATTTTATTAGATGTGATTATAGTAACAACTTGTGTCCACTTGTGTATCAAATATTATTTTAATTTATTCATTATTTTGTGTTTTAACTTCAGTTATTGTAACTATTTTTGCTGGTGGTGGTGCGTTGCTTCAGTTTTTTTTCTAATTCTAATACTTTCCATATATTTTTTTTCAATAGGATATAAAGTATTGAGTGTGTTACCCAGGGGCGGATCCAGCATAACTCTTTGGGGGGGGTGGGATATCACAAAAGAACGCGAAGGGAAGTTGCCGACGGGGGGGTAACCCCAGCATCATTCCCATTTTTGCTGTAAAAGGCAGGGTCGGGTTTATTTTTTTGAATTTGAAGCTCTTGGGGAGGGGGGGGGGCGATCACATGAAAAACAAGTAGCCGACAGGGGGAGATGCGAGCAGCATACCCATTCCTAGTATAAGAGGCAGAATCGGGTATATTTTCTTGAATTCAAAGCTCTTGGGGCGGGGGCTATCGAAAGAAAAACCAAGTTGTCAACGGGAGGGAGGAGTGCCAGTAGCATACACATTCCTAATATAAAATGCAGAATCGGTTCTATTTTCCTGAACTCAAAGCTCTTGAGAAGGGGAGGGGCGATCGCAAGCATACACATTCCTATACGCCATTCAAAAACTAGAGAGAGTAATAAAACTGTTACCGAAACCTCCAACGTACCTGCTCCAGTGCCGCAGGTAACTGAGGATTGCCGTTAATCTAATTATATTTAAATATTATAAGCTTTTATAAATTTACTGCAACTATAAAATTTCTGATAGATCAATTTAATTTCTGTCAGTGAGCAAAGTACACCTTACAATGTATTCTTAGTGATTTATCTTGTTTGCGCTTTTTTTATATATTATTTGAGATTAGTGAGATACCCAAAAGATATGGCTTCTATATCTATATTTATTCCACAATCGTTAAACCAGGGCATTTTTAGCTCAACGAAAAACTTATTACGATGAATGTTTATGTTGTCACAAGATATCAATATCTAGATAATAATGTTAAAAGCTCTGTTGAGATGTGTTCCAACGTGACAGGAGTTGGAAAATCTACTATGTCCGGAAACTGAAGGAGAAAAAACGACTGGAATTGTTAGTACTCCCAAGCTTCATTCGACCACAGACAGACGAAAAACCTCGTTGGAAGAAGAGATGTAAAATGCAATAAAAGGAGTTGTTCAAACATTTTATTATGAGAAGCAGATCCCAATCGTCCCAAAATTCTATCTAAAATCAATGAGGATCGGGATTTACCTGAAATTAAAAGAACTGAGCTCTGGAAATTGCTCAGAGAACTTAATTTTTGCTGGGAAAAACCAGATAGGGAATCTGTTTTTATAGATCGTCCGGAAAATGTCCGTTGGGGAAAGAAATATCTCTCTCAAGTAAAAGGTAGAGTTGCAAATAACACAACTTAAAAAATTAGTAATTTAACTGAACTTTTAAAAGATTTTTTTAAAATAAAGTTAGTGCAGAAAATTGAGAAAAATCCATGTAATAAAAGAATAAAAGAAAATATGGAAACTCGATCTCATGATCGGTGAGACAGAGGAACCAATTATAATTAATTTGAGCGAAGATAGTTTCACCGACTTTGATTATGAATTAGATACGTACTGTTTACCAGCGTAAACACACTTTATTATTTAAATTTTCTGTAATATATAAAAATTAATTACATTTGAAACCATTTTTAGTGTTTAATTTTAATTCTACAGATGGTTTAAGAAATAAATAAACTGAAATGCCAAATATCCTAAAAATGTTTTTAATTAATAATAAAATGACCGATAGCGCCAAAAAAAATTTAATATTATATGGACAAATTTATTTTTCTATATATGTTTAACTTCTTGTATTTTCGACAATGGGTATTTTGTAAGTATTTAAATTATAACCTAGAATTTTTAGCCTGAATGTGCCTAAAACGATTTCTACGCCAAAATTAAAAATAATAAAAATACAGTTGTGATTTGTGTTAAATATGTCAAAATTATCTATATTTTCTAATGTGAATTATTAAGAAATCATAAGAAATAAAATATTATAAAATGTTTTTATTTTAAGTTTATTACCGAAATAATGTTCTATGCCATAAATACTTAGTGATAAAATAAACCTCTTTCCGATGCCTATAACAAGGATTAAAATCCTTTTGAACACTTCGCACATCCAAATATCTATTGTTATCCAACCCAATCCATTATTATAGACCGCTATTTTTGATTATAAAATTTCTAACCCATTCCAATGAAAAATATATGTGTCTAACAGATTTTGCCAAAGACATCGGACTAAAGAACACAGCTAGTTTGCGAAGAAAAAAAGGGTAAAAAATTATTCATTACTCTCTCTAATTCTTGAATAAATTATAGTATAAGAGACAAAATCGGGTCTATTTTCCTGAACTCAAAGCTCTTGGGGAGGGGGGGGGGGCGATCGCTCCCACCGCTTCCCTCTTAGATCCGCGCCTGGTGGTACCTGATTTTCAAAGTAAATAAACTTTCTGGTGAAAAAATTAACACAGATTTATTGCAGATGTGATCATTAAATAATCGGGAAGTTGGATATAATTTTCAGTACGTTCCCACAATTTTATCTCATATAGTTGAGAATTTCCTTTGTACGATGTTTTCTCGCAAATAATACATTTGTTAGTATTTATCCCATACCTATTAGAGCTTCTCGTTGATAACACTAGTCCCCAAATACAAAAAAAAATTGCGACTGATATTATAATGACTGTCCGTGGGAGTTTAAAGCATCCTGACTTTTATATATTTTTACATAAGTTCAAAACAATAAAAAAAACAAGATATTTTAAGGATAACAGGATTTATTTACAAAAATACTCCTGAAAATACATTTATAGTAAGTCTTTTGTGTATAACTTTTTTTTGCAAATGTTGACTTTCGTTTATATTCCTGATCGCTTTCTCTCATAAGAAACCAACAATAATCCCCCATCAAAAAGCTTTGAGTTCAGGAAAATAGATCCGATTTTGCTTCTTATACTATAGTTTATTCAACAACTAGAGAGAGAGTAATAAATTATTTTTTAACCTTTTTTTCTTCGCAAACTACCCGTGTTCTTTAGTCCGGTGACGTTGGCAAAATCTGTTGGACACATATATTTTTCATAGGAATGAGTTAGAAATTTTATAATCAAAAATAGCGGTCTACAATAATGGACTATTTGGGTTAGATAACAATAGATATTTGGAAGTGTGAAGTGTTAAAAAGGATTTTAATCCGTGTCAAAGGCGTCGGAAAGAGGTATATTTTATCACTAAGTATTTACGGCATAAAATATATGTTATATTCAGTTTATACTTGATGACGATTAGAGATACAACCTAATCGAAACGTCGTAAAAATAAAGACAATGCAAGTCCGACAACCTCATGTTAGTCAATAGAATATTATCTCGGCAAAAACTTAAAATAAAAAGTTTATATAATATTATTTTTTATGGTTTCTTAATAATTCACATACATTACAAAATGTAGATAATTTTGACATATTTAACACAAATCATAACTGTATTTTTATTATTTTTAATGTTGGCATAGAAATCGTTTTAGACACTTTCAGACTAAAACGTAGCCTTATTCTCGCACAAAATTCTAAGTTATAATTACAAGAATTACAATTAATCATTAAAAAGTGATTCAAATGTAATTAGTTTTCATATGTTACAGTTAAAATTAAACCTACTTATTTTTATTTCTATTGCACTGATATCTTAATTTAATTTACTTTATTATATGGAAATCCGATAGCACCAAAAAAATAAAATACACATGTTAATTCTACACGATTAAGAAAAAGACACAAACACAACAATAAAATAATAAAAAACCTAAAGCTAATTGGGATTAAATATATATATATATATATATATATATATATATATATATATATATATATATACTAAAATAAAAGTATATAAAAAAATAAAAAAGATATAAACAACATTAAACAATAAAATACAACAATAATAAAAATTTAAATAATAAATTCTGTTTAAACTGGTAAACATTACGTATCTAATTCCCAATCAAACTCAGTGAAAGCAATCTTCGCTCAAATTAATTATAATTGGTTCCTCTATCTCACCGATCATGAGATCGAGTGTCCACATTTTCTTTTATTCTTTTATTATATGGATTTTTCCCAATTTTCCGCAGTAACTTTATTCAAAAAATCTTTCAAAAGTTCAGTTAAATTACTAATTTTGTAAGTTGTGTTATTTCTAGCATCGCAACTTTTTACTTGAGAAAGATATTTTCTTCTCCAACGGATAGTTTCGGGACGATCTGACAGAAATTAAATTGAACTATCAGAAATTTTATTATTGCAGTAAGTTTATAAAAGCTTATAATATTTAAATATAATTAGATTTACGGCAGTCCTCAATTGCTTGCGGCACTGGAGCAGATACGTTGGAGGTTTCGGTAACAGTTTTATTTCTCTCCCTAGTTCTTGAATAGAGTATAGGAATGTGTATGCTTGCAATCCCCCCCCTCCTAAGAGTTTTGAGTCCAGGAAGATAGAACCGATTCTGCCTTTCATTTTAGGAATGTGTATGCTGTTGGCACTCCCCCCTCCCCCGTTGACAACTTGTTTTCCTTGCGATACTCCCCCCCCCCCCCAAGAGCTTTGAGTTTAAGAAAATAGACCCGATTCTGCCTCTTATACTAGGAATGTGTATGCTGCTGGCATACCCTCCTGTTGGCAACTTGTTTTTTCTTGTGATCGCCCACCCCTCTCCAAGAGCTTCAAATTCAGAAGAATAGACCCGACCCTGCCTTTTACACTAGAAATGGGAATGTTGGTGTCTCCCCCCTCCCCCCGTCGATAACTTGTTTTCTCTTGCCATACTGTACTTTTGTGATATCACCGCCCTCCCCAAGAGAGAGGCTGGATCGGCCCCTGCCTTGGTAGCGTTGCTCCATTGTTAATATGTATTGGTGAAACCTTTCTCTTTGCTCGTCACGAAACGCACCCAAATTTCCTGAGAAAACATTTAAATGGGAGTGCAAAAAGTGCAGTTTAAGAGATACGTCACAGCCCATTTGGCAGTAGCTTTCAAGTTGTTCTTCTACACGTTTTTCGTAGTTTCTACTTTTTTGTTTCCTAAAAATTCCGAAACAATTGTTATAAAAGAACTACACGCAGCTCATTCAACATCACTTAATTTTTGATCATTCTGTTGATCCCTTCGTATTTTGCTAATTTGTGGTCCAAAAATATTCCTTCTTTAAGTTTAGTATCACTTAGTTTAAGAAAAAATTGTTTAAGGTATTTAAAAGCTTCTCCTCCTTTATCTAAAGCTTTAACGAAATTTTTAATCAATTCCAGTTTAATGTGTAATGGAGGTAAACAGTACCTTTTAGAAATCAACAAGAGATTTATTCTTTATGTTATCATCAATAATCATCAATAAATAAGCGCCATTCGTCCGAGTTATGTGCAAATCCTAATTTTTCCTTAACACTATTTGAATTAACACAAACATACGTTTTATCCTGCAGAGTAAAAAACGAGGATAGCTCCTGGTTACAGTTGCTAAATATTGTAACTTTGGTTCCAATGGCTAGTAAATTCCATTGTTATAATCTAGACAATAATACTTCAGCATGCTGTTTGGACAAGTGGAGATTACTTACTAGATCATTTAATTCAGGTTGCTTGATTAAATGGGGTGCTTTTCCTCCACTTTCAGGAAAATAAGGATCGTCCCTTTCTGATACGTTATCGGGTTCTGCCTTACATCCGGATATTCAATATTATGTTTTGCTCTTTCTTGAAAAACCAGACATTTTTGTCATGCAAAAGTGATATTCGTTAAAATGATTTGTTGGTTTTTTCCACATCATTGGAACTGCAAAAGCCATAGAAGAGTGTTTGCCATTTAACCAGTTACTTAGATTTGCTGCACAGGTTTGGCAACATATGTGAGGAGCCCAGTCTCGATCTTGATCACCAACAAGCCATCCAAAATTCTTATGATAAGCTACTTTGGTCATTTTGTTAATTGTTCGTTTCTGCAATTTAGGAGTAAACTGACCACATATGTAGCAAAACCTATCCGCGAGGTTAACACAGCCACGTTTCTGTACTTTAGACATTTATGTACTATCTCGTACGACGGTTCAGAGATGTGATACGACGTTTACAGGTGTCAACCCACCTTATTCAACACAAAGATAATACTAATATAAGGCTCTTACTATTGGCTTGTTCTTGCACTTCGCTTCTTTATCTAATACTGACCACTGCTCTTCCAACATACCCCTGTAGAAGTAGCATAACGTCAGAACTAGGGCCCGGTTGTTTGAACGCTGAATAACGTAATAATATTTCTATTTATATTTGAAAAAGTGTTGATAAACAGTAGATATTTAATTTCTTGGTACAGACATACCGATTTTAGGCTATCCTTTTCTAATTGCATTATTTAAGCGAGTATCATCGGTACGTCAATTCTGAATACATAAATGTATGAATATATGATTGCCTAAATTATTATTATTGTTATTTTCAATATATAAATAATATCTAACAATTTTTACTGATAAAAATAAGTTTTTAAATCCTCTTTTTGTTAATATGAATTGTAAACTTCACATTTATAGTAATTTTGGAATAGACAAACTTAAAAATAAGGGGTTTACTTTTAAAAAAATTGACTTTTAACGATTTTTTCAAGTTAGTATCTCCTTCTAGAAGGAACCAACCCGAATAAAGGTTTTTCCTAGAGGAGAAACTGATAGTTATGTTTAGGGCTGCAAAAACTATTTTTAACATAAAATTTAAAATATGTCAAAAACAGTTAGACTTGGGTATAGATATGATACATGAAATATGTCTAAAATTTTGTGTAGAATCTAAAAATGAAATAACATATAGGGTATTTCATTTAAAATAAGCAAGAAGGCATCAACTTCCGGTATAACCGGAAGTGCCACCATTTTGAAAATATTTTAACCGAATTGCTCCTATCGACTTTAGTAAACCACCAAATTTAAAAAATTTTCCAAAGTCTATTTTCCGAGGAATCGATTTTGACAGTTCGTCGTGGGACACACTGTATATATATATATATATATATATATATATATATATATATATATTATATATATATATATATATATATATATATATATATCCAGGCCCCACTTAATAATCTTCTCCAGGGAAATATTAAAGAAAAGACGCTAATTAATTGGACACAGGAAGCTGAAACAGCTTTCGAAGCCTCCAAGGAAGCCCTGTCACAGACGACGCTTCTTGCCCATCCCAAAATCGACGCACCACTTGCCATTTTCTGCGACGCTTCAGATTTTGCTCTTGGAGCAGCTCTTCAGCAATGCATCGATGGACAATGGCAGCCACTGGAGTTCTTTTCCAAAAAGCTAAGCTCAACCGAACGCAAATATGGCGCTTACGACAGGGAACTTCTAGCTATATTTTTGTCCATTAAACATTTTAGGCACATGCTTGAGAAAACTTTGCAGATCTCACCTCGACAGTTCCGCTATTTGGATTTCATTGGTCAATTTTCCACCGATATACGAGGAACTAGCAGCATCACAAACCAACGATGAAGAGCTCGCAAAGCTGCAACGCGAAGGGACATCAATGCAACTCGGACAAGTTCACCACCCTGGGACCAACTGTATGGTATGGTATGACCTTTCGACCTCTAGTGCCCGCCCATTCCTAACCAAGCCATTCCGGAAAATAGCCTTTGACAGCACCCATCGACTAAGCCATCCTGGAATCAAGGCAACAGTTAAGCTGATGACACAACGCTATGTTTGGCCATCCATCAAGGCCGATTGTAGGAGATGGACTTAATCCTGCATCGACTGTCAGCGATCCAAGGTCACGCGTCATGTGTCAGCACCAATTGGCTCATTCTCCCCGCCTTCCGCCAGGTTCGAACATGGACCTAATAATAATGCCTTTGTCTGATGGTTACAGGTACTGCCTTACAATGGTGGACAGATTCTCTCGTTTTCCTGAAGTCGTTCCGCTCAAAGACCAAGAAGCAACCACCGTCGCCAAAGTTTTTTATGACAATTGGATTTCCCGATTTGGCGTACCATTACGAATCACCACGGATCAAGGCCGACAATTTGAGTCTGACCTTTTTAAGCAATTAAGCCGCTTGATTGGTATGACTCATATACGCACAACTACATATCATCCAGCAGCTAACGGCATGGTGGAAGGCTTACATCGGCAGCTAAAGGCAGCATTGAGTTGTCAATCCAGCTGGACATCGAGTCTCTCTACACTTCTCCTTGGCATCCGACTTGCATGGAAAGAAGATCTAAAGGCCACAGCAACAAAAATGGTTTATGGGCAAACGCTAAGACTCCCAGGAGAATTCATGGCACACCCATCCCCAGATCAACGTGATGATGGGTCCTCAACTTTTCTCAAGGAGCTACGCCAGCAGTTTAATGAACTTCGTCCAGTTCATTGCACCCACCACATTGATAGGAAGCCTTTCATTTTCAAAGACCTATCCTCTGCCACGCATGTCTTCGTTCGCCACAATGCCGTAAAGAAACCCCTTCAGCAACATTACGATGGCCCTTATCCTGTGGTTGATCGAAGGGACAGAACTTTCCTAGTTAACATCCGAGGCCGTGAAATCAACATA
Source organism: Diaprepes abbreviatus (assembly GCA_034092305.1). Classification (NCBI taxonomy): domain Eukaryota; kingdom Metazoa; phylum Arthropoda; class Insecta; order Coleoptera; family Curculionidae; genus Diaprepes; species Diaprepes abbreviatus. The sequence goes on along the minus strand of JASJET010000287.1, from coordinate 191,968 downwards.
TCCATTGATCGCCTGCAGCCTGCATACATCCTCGCGGAAGACTTGGACATGCCACTGCCACAGAATATGCAGCGAGATTACGTAATATACCATCCTTTTCCAGTCGACCAGCCAATAGCAGTTCCTGCACAACCAAGTGTACAAGCTGGAGAGTCTACAATGGCAGCAGGAAGTCCATTACCTGCTAACGACGATCCGCCGTCCAGGGTACACCACCAGCTGCGGAACAGCCTTCTGAAAGTCAGCCAAGCACAGAGCGACGAACCAGATCCGGCCGACGAGTAAATTTCCCGGAACGTTTTCAAGCAAGATTCTCGTGAGCTAACTCTCTGGCAGGGGGGTGATGTGGCGGCTCTAGGCCCCTCATACTCTCTTGTCAGAAATATCCTTTATACATTTTTCAATTTTACTATTTGTTATATTTTATTATCCTGTTGTATTTATTTAAGATTCAATATTTTTTATAGTTCATTTTACAATGCTGCACTGAAAACGTGATATTTCTTACTTTAGTAAAATAAGCTATACCTTTTCGTACAATTTAAGGATTGTATCAATAAACCAATCGGGTCCTTTTACGGTCATTGATGACTCGGGATTTCCAACTGCTTGCAAGAAATGTGTTACGGTGTTGCCGTTTAGGCGGAATTATTTCTGAATCACTACTAATAGACCGCTGAAAAGTTGGAGAACGTGACAACACCGTACGATACTAGTAAATTATAGGCAGATCCGTTTAAAAACCCTCAACTTCCAAGTTAGAGGTCTATTCTATTCTATTCCATTCCTATACTCTACTAGTCTAACTCCGTTTACAGTAAAATATTCTATTCTTTTTCTCTATCGGTTATAGTTCAGTTTTAATATTGCTTTAAGAGTCTTCCCGCTTTTAATCCTCTTTCTAAATAAATCCCCTTTCAGGGCAAGCGCAACTACATAATAAACATTGTTAAACTTTTAAAACGCGTTGTTAATTTCACACTTTCACGCATAGTAAAAACTATAAGTTTAGCGCACGACAAAACGCTAAATATATATCACTAAAAATTCCTAAGAAATTCATTAAAATACATAAATTCGGATGTCTGTGCTAACCATATTTTTATTACTAAGAATGTCCGTGTTGTACATTTTTAAAGTGAATGAAACAGGTGTATATTTCTTGATTCAAATCTAGGCATCTAGTCATTCACTATATTCGTAATATAATGTCAAAATAGAACCGAATTTAATTTTAATTATTTTTTAAATTACGTGTTCGTAGACCACTTAAATGAAAATTATGATAATTTTATGTATCTATCACCATATAAACGATCACTGATAATTAAAATTTCCTGCCAGACATTTTGCCTAGCAAATGCTTAATATTATTAGGCTATTAAATATTTAAAACAAACGATATCGGTCGCTTTGCACAATAATAGGTTGACGATATCGAAAATTTAAAACAACTATTGGTAAGTGGTTATATAACAAAGGAGTCTAAAATTTTATTGACGCGAAGAATTCAACAAATGCTTTTATATTTTAAAGTACGTATTTAATTTTTTGATAACATTCTTTGCCTGATTGTGTAAATGTTTTATGACTATTATCAAAACTGTAATGTGCGTGTCAATATTTAAAATGAAAAAAAAAAAATCACGTGTACCTAGGGTGGATAATTTTGGATGTTTTTATACGCTGGGAAACTCTAAAAGATTTTAAAAATCTGCTAAAGCAGTCCCGAGCTCTTTTTTTGAGAAAATTTTAATAGACCAGGGCTTATCTGCAAAATACCGGGGTTCCGTGGATGTGAAATGGAACATGGAGATTTTTGCATGAGAGCTTTCAAAATAACCTGAATAACGATCAATTTGATAAGCGTCAATTCAAAAAGTTGGGCAACATTGTTTTTATTAATAAAAATATAAAATTAACGGAAAAAAAAACTTTTTTTTTTCAACTTTTCTCTCGTGTAACTTTGAAGGTATTCATTTTAGAGGAAAGTTGAAGAGGAAAAAAAGTTTCGTAATTAAACTTGCCATAAGATGGAGTTAGTCGAAAATCTCAAAATATATTTCTCTTATTGCAAAATAGCAATAATTAAAAAAAAAAGGTAAAAAAGAGCAGGTTTTTAATCAATTTTTTTCGACCATTTAAATTTCTCTGAGCAACTTCATATTAGAGCAAAGAAAACTTTATGCCATGATAAAATAACACGCTAAAATTCGTTAGGATCGAATAGATAGTTTTTGCACAATAATTTTGCAATCCGATTTCGTTTACAAAAAGTGACTATTTTTTAAGTTTGTCTGAATCCAAAATATCACGTTAACGTATTTAAATTTATTTTTGACATATAGCAGGGAACTCAAGTTTTCCAACGCTTTTTTCAGAATCAAAATCAGATGATTTGGAGGTTCTCAGGAGTTGTTTAAAGACATTGTTGATATTTTTGCTTATCTTGCTTATCTCGGCGGATTTTCATTGGATTTTTTTGCAATACATAGTTTGAGAGTACTTGGAAAGACGTTTCTTTTCGTGAAAAAAATTTCAAATCCGTCAATTGGTTTCCGAGATACAAACTGTCAAAGTTGACAGCCTGTTACGGTGAATCTATAAACAATACACACCTGATTCTTGAACCAAAAACTTTGTCTTGCCGAGCTCTTTTTTCAAACAAATGTTTAAATATTTATTTTATCGGAAACTTTAATAAATAATAAAAACAATATCGCCCACGCGTATGAAAAATTAAAAAAGAGGGGTGGGAAGCTCTCATTTTAAAATTGAATTGGAAGATTCAAAATACATATCTGAAAAAAATTTTCATTTTCTCGTCTTCTAATGGAGCGATTTTGATAATTTTTTTTTTAAACCGATATATATATACATATACAGTAAAAGCATTCCATCATTTCCTTTCCGTGTTGGAGATTGCACAGTTTGAATAGATTGCTACAGAAACACAATCCATCCAATTTCACCACCATCGAGATGATGGCCTACCTGTACCACCATACCGAGAAGAAAGTGAAAACTTACTCTCCCCGCCACAGTGATACGGCAGAGGCACATGTTTCGTCTCTACTAGACTCATCAGGGTACCGACATGCACCTGGTTGTGCAAAGGACAGATCAGAAGGAAGCATGCAAATACTGAACGCGGTTTCGCCGACCTCCCGCCGGATGGCGTATACATGTTTATGCGGCTTTCACGGATTCCTCCGTGTGAGTTGCAATAGCAGTGGATACATCCACATTATGCCGTTGTAGTGCTGTAATCACATTCAGTAAACGTACAACCATATGCAACTCCATGACTATTGCAACTCACACGGAGGAATCCGTGAAAGCCGCATAAACATGTATACGCCATCCGGCGGGAGGTCGGCGAAACCGCGTTCAGTATTTGCATGCTTCCTTCTGATCTGTCCTTTGCACAACCAGGTGCATGTTGGTACCCTGATGAGTCTAGTAGAGACGAAACATGTGCCTCTGCCGTATCACTGTGGCGGGGAGAGTAAGTTTTGACTTTCTTCTCGGTATGGTGGTACAGGTAGGCCATCATCTCGATGGTGGTGGAATTGGATGGATTGTGTTTCTGTAGCAATCTATTCAAACTGTGCAACCTCCAACACGGAAAGGATATGATGGAACGAAGTTTGCATTTACTGTTTGCATTTTACTTCACTTATTCATGGAGTTGCATATGGTTGTACGTTTGCTGAATGTGATTTCAGCACTACAACGGCATAATGTGGATGTATCCACTGCTATTGCAACTCACACGGAGGAATCCGTGAAAGCCGTATAAATATATATATATATATATATATATATATATATATATATATATATTTACTTTAATTATCAAAATTGTTTAAACAATCATTATTTAAACAAATTGAAAAAAAAATGGTTTTAAATTATTTTATTCGTAAAATACAGATAAAAATAAAATAGCTATTCTTTATAAACTATGTTCAAAAAGTTCAATGAAGCACTCTTAACACTAAATATTATATTACAAACGGCTCTATACACATGTCTGTCCAAACGCCACACCAGAATTTTTCATATCTTCTAACAGTAAAATAATCTGATTGACGAATTTGTCAAATTCAGTGGGGTTCATTATGGTGGGAAGATTGTGACTGCATTTATATTTCCAAAGATTTGGCATAAAGAAAATGACCACTGGCATTTAAATATGGCAACATTCTACGCGAACTTTTTATATGCAATCCCCAGTTACCATTCCTTTCGGAAAAAATGAATTGTTTCATAATATTCACCTATTCGAAAAAATTAAGAAAAATATTTGATTAATAAGTAAATATAAAGGTGAAAACGACATTAATTCAAATTGAAAAATTTGTTTCCAAATTGAATTTATTTGCATGTTAATTATACATACCATGTCGTGCACATTTATAAAATACAATTTTTGGTAACACTGTAACCAGTATCTTTCCACAAACAGGGACACATAATAATTACAGACTAACTCTTTTTAATGCCTATTCTATACCTTTAGAAAGCCAGTTTGAGCAGATGTTTCTTACTCCCGCCCCACTACTTTCATGTTAACGGTTACATTTTAAAGCATCATGTTCTCATCTCCGAAAATATAATATCTCCAAATATTTTTGAAATATTGTATTATTTATATCTTAAAAACTATTAAGTTTTCATATATGATTTATATAAAATAATTATTTTATTTTTATTTGTATTTTACGAATATAATAATTTAAAACCAAAATTTTTTCAATTTGTTTTAACAATGATGGTTTAAAGAATTTTGATAATTAAAGTAAATATATATCGTTATAATATACTTTATGATATTAATAAACAAAGGTTCGCTTGGAAAGTCTATAGGGTGCAGTATGCTGTAAGTATGATGCATAAATAACGTCATTTGTTTATAACAAAATGAATGCATGATGGGTACATGGCATTATGATATTTGAGTTCCATTATTCGTGATACATCGGTTTAAAAAAAATGATCAAAGTCGCTCCATTAGAAGCCGAGGAAATGAAAATTTTTTTCAGATATGTATTTTCAATTTTAAAATGAGAGCTCCTCACCCCTCTTTTTTTTTATTTTTCATGCGCGTGGGCGATATTCTTTTAATTTTTTATTAAAGTGTCCGATAACATAAACATTTAAATATTTGTATCAAAAAAGAGCTCGGCAAGACAAAGTTTTTGGTCTAAGAATCAGCTCTGTATTGTTTATAGATTCACCGCAACAGGCTGTCAACTTTGACAGTTTGTATCTCGGAAACCAATTGACGGATTTGAAATTTTTTTTAACTAAAAGAAGCGTCTTTCCAAGTACTTTCAAAACATGTATTGCAAAAAAATCCAATGAAAATCCGCCGAGATAATCTATTTGTTTATAAGCAAAAATATCAACAATGTCTTTAAACAATTCCTGAGGGCGTCCAAATCATCCGATTTTGATTCTGAAAGAAGCGTTGGAAATCTTGAGTTCCCTACTATATGTCGAAAATAAATTTAAATACGTTAACCGTGGACAAAATTCTAACTAAAATCAATGAAGATAGCGATTTACTTGAAATTAAAAGAACTGAATTCTGGAAATTCGTCAGAGAACTTAACTTTTGCTAAAAAAAACAGATAGAAAATCTGTCCCTGTAGATCGTCAGGAAACTGTCCGTTGGAGAAGTAAATATCTCTCTCAAGTAAAAGGTAGAGTTGCTAGAAATAACACAACTTGCAAAATTAGTAATTTAACTAAATTTTGAGAGATTTTTTTGAATAAAGTTACTGCGAAAAATTCATATAATAATAGAATAAAACAAAATGTGAAAACTCGATCTCATGATCGGTGAGATAGAGGAACCAATTATAATTAATTTGAGCGAAGATAGTTTCACTGCCTCTGACTAGGAATTAGATACGTAATGTTTACCAGTGTAAACACAATTTATTATTTAAATTTTTGTTTTTGTTGTATGTTATTGTTTAATGTTGTTTGTATATTTTTAAAATTTTTTATATATTTTTATTTAGTGTTTCCCACTCTTTAATTTTATACATATTTAATTCCAATTAGCCGTAAGTTTTTTATTATTTTGTTATTGTATTTGTGTCTTTATCTTGAGCGTGTAGAATTAACATGTTTATCTTATTTTTTTGGGACTATCGGATTTACATATAATAAAGTAAATTAAATTAAGATATCAATAAAATAAGTAGGTCTAATTTTAACTGTAACATCTAAAAATTAATTACATTTGAATCCCTTTTTAGTGTTTAATTGTAATTCTACAGATGGTTTAAGAAATAAATAAATTGAAACTTCAAATGTTCTAAAAATGTTTTTAATTAATAATAAAATGACCGTTAGCCAAAAAAATATTTTAATTTTTTTTTTTTATGTTTAACTTTTTGGATTTTTGACAATGGGTATTTTGTAAGTATTAAAATTATAACTTAGATTTCTTTGAGAGAATAAGGCTACATTTTAGTCTGAATGTGCCTAAAACGGTTTCCATGACAAATTAAAAATAATAAAAATACAGTTGTGATTTGTGTTCAATATGTCAAAATTATCTACATTTTGTAATGTATGTGAATTATTAAGAAATCGTAAGAAATAAAATAATATAAAAACTTTTTATTTTATTTATTACTGAAATAATATTTTATGTCATAAATACTTAGTGATAAAATAAACCTCCTTCCGACGCCTATGCCAAGGATTAAAATTCTTTTTAACACTTCACACTTCCAAATATCTATTGTTATCCAACCCAAATAGTCCATTATTATAGATTGGTATTTTTGACTATAAAATTTCTAACCCATTCCTATGAAAAATATATGTGTCTAACAGATTTTGCTAAAGACACCGGACTAAAGCACACAGGTACTTTGCGAAGAAAAAATGATTTATTATTCTCTCTAGTTCTTGAATAAACTATAGTATAATTGGCAAAATCGGGTCTATTTTCCTAAACTCAAAGCTCTTGGGGGGGATTACCCCCCCCCCCTTTGATCTGCGCCTGTATATATATATATATATATATATATATATATATATATATATATATATATATATATATATATATATATATATATATATATATACAGGGTGATTCAAAAATCGATCACGAAACTTAAGGGGGTGATTCTACTTGACAAAATAAGGGTAGAGCTTCATATAATTTTTTTTCAAAATGTCATTCGTTTTCGAGTTACAAGCCGTCCAAGTTCAAGTTTTTATTTTTTGTTTTTTGAATTACTCGCTTACAGGAAAACCGATTTGACTAATATTTGAAAGATAGGCTAAGTCTTCTGCGCTTCATCATTTTAGTAACAATTCACATTGATTGTTTGCCGCTAGAGGGCACTTTACCTACATTGAAAATTGTTTTTTTGTCATAATTTTTTAGTGTTGACAGCTACAGTAGTTTTTGGCATAATTTCTGAAAGACTGATGCCAGGCCTTTAAAAAAGGTGATCTTTATTTACATCGCTAAACCCAACGGTTTAGACGTAAATCACCCTTAAAAATTAAGTGGTAAATTTACTTTTCTCATTTCATTACCACCAGCTACCAGGTAAATAGCTATCAAAGTATACTAGAGCTGTCAGTTTAACATCAAATAAATTCGCTTTTTAAACTATTTAATTTATAATCTTAAAATAACTAATAATGGCTAATCACCAATATTCAAATATCGAATATTGTGATATCCATTTTTGTTATGGAAAAGCAAATGGTAATGCAGAGTTGGCAAGAAGATATTATATGGAGAGTTATCCGGAAAGAAATATCCCTCATGCTCAAACATTTTCCAGTGTGCAGAGGAGGCTTGCGGAATGTGGTTCCTTTAAAAGTTATAATGGAAATAGGGGAAGACCTAGAACTGCTAGAAACGTGCAACAAGAAGAAAGAGTGCTTGAAATTATTGAAGATAATCCAGGTATTAGTACTAGAAAAATTGGGAATGAAGTGCGGCTCTGTCAGGCTAGTTCATGGAGGATACTAAGAGAAGAACAACTCTACCCGTTTCATTCAAAAAAGGTGCAGGCTCTTTATGACGATGATCGGCCGAGACGGTTGGAAATGTGCAATCAGATCCTAGCTAAGTATGAACACGTTAGTCGATTAATTGGCGTCATATTATTCACTGACGAAGCTGGTTTCACTCGTGATGGCATAACAAATCTACACAACATCCACACATATGCTTACGAGAACCCAAACAATGTGGTAGAAACGAAACATCAGCGTAGATTTTCACTAAATGTGTGGGCAGGGATAATAGGAGATTACCTTATTGGTCCTCATTTCTTTGATGGCCCATTAACTGGTGACGTATACTTAGATTTTATCCAAAATCGCCTCTCATTGTATCTGGAAGATGTGCCATTGGAAGTAAGGGCCAACATGTGGATCCTCCAAGACGGAGCTCCGCCCCACTTTAGTATACGTGTCCGACAGTATTTGAATGCAACGTATCCTGAGCGATGGATAGGACGAAGTGGACCATTGGCATGGGCAGCGAGGTCACCAGACCTTAATCCTATGGATTTTTTCTTTTGGGGTCATTTGAAACAATTGGTGTACGATATTCCAGTAATCAACGTCGAGGATCTTCGCTTCAGGATAATCGAAAAGTGCCAAATTATTAAAGAAACACCAGAAATTTTTCATCGAGTTAGGCGACATTTTTTGAAGAGTGTTAGGAAATGTATGGAAGAAAATGGGGGACATTTTGAGAATCTTTTTTAGTTTGTTTAGTACTGTTTCATTAATTTTTATCAATTAAATGTATATCGCAATAATCCATAATATGAATATTTACTGATTAGCCATTATTAGTTATTTTAAGATTATAAATTAAATAGTTTAAAAAGCGAATTTATTTGATGGTAAACTGACAGCTCTAGTATACTTTGATAGCTATTTACCTGGTAGCTGGTGGTAATGAAATGAGAAAAGTAAATTTACCACTTAATTTTTAAGGGTGATTTACGTCTAAACCGTTGGGTTTAGCGATGTAAATAAAGAGCACCTTTTTTAAAGGCCTGGCATCAGTCTTTCAGAAATTATGCCAAAAACTACTGTAGCTGTCAACACTAAAAAATTATGACAAAAAAACAATTTTCAATGTAGGTAAAGTGCCCTCTAGCGGCAAACAATCAATGTGAATTGTTACTAAAATGATGAAGCGCAGAAGACTTAGCCTATCTCTCAAATATTAGTCAAATCGGTTTTCCTGTAAGCGAGTAATTCAAAAAACAAAAAATAAAAACTTGAACTTGGACGGCTTGTAACTCGAAAACGAATGACATTTTGAAAAAAAATTATATGAAGCTCTACCCTTATTTTGTCAAGTAGAATCACCCCCTTAAGTTTCGTGATCGATTTTTGAATCACCCTGTATATATATATATATATATATATATATATATATATATATATATATATATATATATATATATATATATATATATATATGCATATGTAGATGCAATTGACAACTTCCATTTTAAAAATTCTTCGCTGGTAAAAACGTTTCTGAAAAAGTCGGTAACTTCACATGTTGCCCATGTGACGTCACAGCCATTTTTTGCTTTTTGAAGCGAAATTTAAAGTATATGATTTTTAAAGTATTAGTTGTTTAAAAAAATAATATTAAATATTTTGGGCTACATTAGATACTTATGCATAGTTTAAAATACCTTCTTTCTCAAAAATAGTCAACATCCTTATCGTATCTGCCACATTAACATAATTGTACGACTCTAATATTAATACCCAGAGCGCGCTAAATGGTCCTAGATACCGACGCGCCTAATCCTTCAAAATTTTCTCTGTTTCTCTCTATTTTTTTGACCTAATATGAATATTTATAATTATTCTTGGTCTTTGTATTTTACTTTGATAAAATCTTGAAAATAAATTTTTAATTAGTTTATTTTTGTTTATTTCAGGTCATCAAAGCCACAGACGAAATCGTACTTAATGCCGTAGACTTAAACATCGAGAATGCTGAAGTCAAAGGAGACAAAATTTTCATACCCAAAGAAATACAGTTGTCGCAGTCAGAAGAAACGGCAACTTTCAAATTTGATACCCCCATAGCTCCTGGACTGTACAGTTTAAACATCGTTTTTAATGGTAATATATAAGTTTATGTAATAGATAGATGGGCAAAACTGAAACGGTTACTGTAATGCAATAATTTTGGTAAGAGGGTAGTCCCAGAAGTACAAGTAGCAAATAGAACACAAAAAATTGGCAGAAAAATATCTCTATTTCTCAACATAGTTTTTTTTTAGTTTGATATAATTTTCCCAGCTGTGTTCGATAGCTCGTTATTCAGTTTATAAGTAAGAAACGTCAAACTCTTCAAATACCCACAAAATGACACTCCATCTCTTTATTGTTTTAAGTTTGAAGAGAGAAAATACTCCGAGAGAACTTACACTGGTAAATAGGGTGCGTGAGGAAGCAATTCAAATATTAACTCATTTTGGCCATTACAATAATTGATGGGTGAACTGGTTCATTGTCTTGAATAAATAACTCTTTCTTTTCCGCCAAATGCGGATACTTTTCTTAATTTCATCACTCGGACGCTGTAATAATTTCGCATAATACTGATTGTTTTTCCTTTTTGAGGATAATCAATGAAAACTATTCCACGCGCATCCCAAGAAACTGACGTCATGACCTTGCCAGCAAGTGAAACTGTTCGCCTTCTTTGGAGCCGATTTTCCCCTTTCAGCCAACAAAATGTCACTAAGAATTAAAGAAATCTATCTGTCGTATTTAAATAGTTGTTTATATGTATTATCCTTTCAAGCAGAGAAAAGGAAATACAATTCTTTCCATACGCGTTTCGAGCACTTTATGGTCTCGTCAGTGGAGCTGTATCGAACCGAAAGCATCATGAGATTACCTCAAAAGAAGTGTGAAACGTCATATACCTCTACCTAGAAACCTAAGAGAACTTGAAAATGCAGTTATCATCGAATGGGAACAAATTCCTCAAGATTTGCTGTAATCCGAAGTAGAGGAGGCAATACACGCTACTAGTGCCCCAGTTAAACCATTAATTTATTTCTTTCATCATTTTATAATGTCAACGATTTTGTTGTTAGGTCTTAAGAATAATTTTAATTCAAATCTTAACAGACATATTATAGCAAATTCACTTTTAAAGTACGCGAAAGTGTTTTTTCTAACTTTTAATGAAGTAAAATTCATTAGTTATAACGATTTGTATGTTTAATATGTTGTTCGTATATGCGGTAATTTTGTCCGGGAGTGTATCACTATAATACCCTTGTCAATACCATCGATTAGATAGCTGTAGTAGTAGATTTTTTGGAAGAAAACCAGTAAAGAACTAATTATATTCAATTAAGTAATCAAGTGTTCTAGAGTGAATTACACACTCAAAAACTTTAGAAAATATTGGCAGCAAAGAAATAGGTCCGTAATTACTAATCTCCTGTCGGTTTCGCTTTTTGTAAACGGGAGCAATTTTAGCCTTTTTAACTTATGAATTTTTATTTCTCCTTCTTAAATACTTATCCCTAGAGTATTCTAAAAACAATATCCGAATGCACCATGTCAAATTCAATGAACACCTGTGCTAATCGGTGCTATAAAAGTATTTTTCCAAATAATGAAACAAAAGACGATTTTTTTGATAAATTTATTTTTAAACATAATCTCTTTTAACTGCAACACAGTTGCACCATCTATCCTGCAATGACTATAACATCATATTCCTTTTCTCCTTCAAACTTGTTATAGTCCGCAAAATGACATTCTCTGACTTTTTTTCCAATTTTTAATTAAAAAGAAGTCAGGCATAACCAAATCTAAAAATCTTCGTTTTTTTCTTTGTTCCTTTCAAGTGCTTCTACTTACAACTATCGCGCATTTAAAGGAGCATAGATCTTTTTTTTTTATCAATAATTACATTTTCTACACCTTCTGAAACAGTTATTGCTTGCCAAACATGTCTAACTGCAAACGATGATTTGCTGCTTTGATTAACAAGGATTTATTCACAGAAAAACCCCTCTCAACATCTGCATTTTCATGAAAAAGTTTTTGAAATCATCAGAACTGTTTGTCATATTGATGATTTTCATCCAAAATTGGCCGGGACATGCACAATGCATGAAATTCGCGGTCGATTTTGACTGCAACTGATGAATGTATTCTGTTACCCTCAATACTCTTGTAACTTATGCTTAAGGGGTAATTTTGCCTGATTTTGACATTTGATTATATATTCAGACAATCGCTTCTGAATATTAAAATATCTTTTTGTGATAAATTATCTGTTTTTTTTTTAATGCAAGAGTTGTAGCATATTCTAAGTAACATCATGTTTTCCTTGTTAAGTGCCGTTTTCTTAATGAAATCTGTCATCCACGTAAACAAAATATGTACCAAATTTGGGTATAAAAAAGGCGTCGTTGCTTTATGGGTCTGATAGTTTCACAGGTTTGCAAGTCGACTTGCAATCTACATGAAGCTTATGAGACAAAATTAATCTCCACGTCTTAGATAGGCAACTTCATATACGCTCCAATGGATTAGCTTGGATTGCATTAAAATTGCAAACCAACAAAGCGTTAATCTTTCCAGGCGTAATACTGTATGTAATACTCTCTCTTTGTTAACCTCTGTCCATCCACTGTCTTTATGTCGTCTACTCATCTTTTTTGAGGTGTTCCCGTGCTTCTTGTTGTCTTCCTCGGTCTCCATTTCAGGATTCTTCGTGTCCATCTGTTGTCCTCATATCGGCAATATGAACAACCCATCGTCACTTCATCTTTGCAACATCCTTCACGATGTCTTTGACTTTCGTTCTGCGTCTTATCTCGGTGTTTCTAATCCTGTCTCTTAATGATATTCCAAGCATGTTTCTTTCTATCGCTCTTTGGACTGTTTCTAATTTTTTAGCGGAATTTTTGGTGAGGGACATGGTCTCTAATCCATACGTACACACCGGTAATATGCATGTGTCGTATACTTTTCTTTTTCGATTTATGGGAATTGAATTATTTTTCAGTATGTATGCAAGTTTACCAAAATCTGCCCATGTCAGCTGTGTTCTTCTTTTTATTTCAGCATCCTGGTTTGATTTCCCTAGTCTGATGTCATGACCCAAGTATACATAGTGTTCGACGTTTTCTATCCTCTGGTTCTGTATTGTTATGTTTGCCTGTTCGTGGCTCGTTATTTTTGTTTTGTTGTAGTTCATTTTAAGGCCTACAGATGCGGATACGTAATTTAGCTGTTGTAGCATTTCGTTCAATTCTTGGAGATTACTTGCTATTAAGATTATCTCATCAGCAAATCTGAGATGGTTCAAGTATATTTCGTCGATGTTTATACTTTTGATGTCCCATTTAAGTTCCTTAAAAATGTCCTCCAGGACTAGAGTGAACAGTTTTGGCGAGATAGTGTCCCCTTGTCTCACTCCCCTTTGTAGTTTTATGGGGGTTTGTTTTCGTCTTGTCGTCTAGTTTTATTTGAATGGTTGCATTTTCGTATATGTTCTTTATGATGTTTATGTGTCTTAAATCGATTCGTGCGTTTTCTAAGGATTGTGATACTGCCCATATTTCGACGGAGTCGAATGCCTTCTGGAAATCTATAAAAGCCATATGGACTGGTACGTTATATTCGGTGCACTTCTCAATTAGTATTCTTATGGTGTGTAGGTCATCTGTGGTGCTAAAGTGTTTTTAGAATCCAGCTTGTTCGACAGGTTGGTAAAAATCGAGTTTGTTTGTTATGCGGTTGGTTATGATTTTGGTTAACAACTTGTAGGTGTGTGATAGTAGGGATATTGGTCGGTAGTTTTCAATATTTGTATCGTCCCCCTTTTTGAATATTAAGATTACTTCGGAGTTATACCAATCCTGTGCAATTTTTCCCTCTTCAATTATTTTATTGAATAGAATCTTCAATATTTGTTCTGCCGCCAATTTTCAGCATCTCAACTGTAATCTTGTCTTCTCCTGCACATTTATTGTTCTTTAATTTATTTAGTGCCATTCTTATCTCTGAGTTTGTTACTTCTGGAATTTCCTCTGAGCCTATGTTGAGTATGGTTCTTTTTGTTCGTTGTTGCTTTTGTTGTGCGTGTGGCGTGTATAGCTTGGTGTAGAATTCTTCTATGGCTCTGCTTATTTCCTTTTCGTCCTGGACGGTCACGTTTTTCGCGTTTTTATTATTCTTGTTTTGCCTCTTGAGTTTTTTGTTTTTAGTATTTTCATGTTGCAGTATTCACTTATTGTGTCTTTTATTAGTTTATTGGTGTAATTTCTATTGTCTTTCGAATTTCCTTTTTCACTTCTTTGTTTAGAGTTTTGAAACTGTCTGTTGTTCGATCTGTCCTTCTCGTCTTTCTTCTGTAATACAGACAAATTATTAATGATATTTAGGCAAAGTAAGTTGAATTATTTCAATAGTTCAGCAGTCAACAATTCGCGTATAATGTAGGTAAAAAATTAGTTTAAATTTAATCAATAAATTATCGGTGGAAATTAAAAATATATTTGTACTTATATTTATTAGTATGTTTTATTTTAATTTACAATTTTTTGGGGAGTTTCGCAAACCTGCAAACCTAAGGACAAGCCGCCACTCTTATATACATTCATCCATTTTTTGAAACTTAGTTTTTTAATGTCAAATAATGGTGGTTATCGCAGAATTTTGAATGAAACTCTTTTTTATTTTTTCTTACAGGAGAAATAAATGACAAAATGAAAGGTTTGTACCGAAGCAAGTACGTGAATGAAAAGGGAGAAGATTCTTATGCCGTTGTAACGCAGTTCGAAGCAACCGATGCCAGAAGGTTAGTCGAACTTAATTTTTAATCAACATTATTTTTTATTTAGCATTATGGGCGTTTATCCATTTACAAATTGCGAAAGAGTCGAAAATTTCAGTAACGACCCCTTTCAAGGAAAGCGAATTTACCAAGAGATCCTTGAAAATTTAATAAATTAATAAACACTTTTGTCTGTTGTGCATTTTTAAAATAACCTTCGATTACTCATCTTTTTTATGCAGGATGTTTGAAAACAAAATCAGTAAACTTAGGGAGGTGATAATAATCCGTGGTTTCCTAGTTACAAGTAAAGAAAGTTAGTTTTCTTAGTATCTATAGTTTATTTATGGGTGGATCAACTTGATATTTAACATGACGGCTAAGTTTAGTGAATTTTTTT
Source organism: Diaprepes abbreviatus (assembly GCA_034092305.1). NCBI lineage: Eukaryota > Metazoa > Arthropoda > Insecta > Coleoptera > Curculionidae > Diaprepes > Diaprepes abbreviatus. The sequence goes on along the minus strand of JASJET010000287.1, from coordinate 176,717 downwards.
TCCTTTATGGGTCTGTTCTGAGACCGGGTAATCTGCTAGAACTGCATCAGAAACCTTTTCACTCGCCTAAGGTTGTCAGTTTGGGCTGCCAAATCAAGCCAAGGAATAATCGGTCCCTATTTTTTCTTAAGGATAACCGTTATTGTCTTATCAGCCTGACTTTCTTGGCTCCAGAAATGCAAAATGAAATTGGTTACAACCGGAATACATTTTTCGAACAAGATGGAGCAATATCCCTCATCACGAATTGTTCTTTGGCAGCTCTTCATGATTTACTGCCCGAAAAAATGATAAGTCCCCGAGGGGATAACAAATGGCCACCGCGCAGTCCAGATTTAACACCTGCTGATTTTTTTTCTATGGGGCTACTTGAAAAGTAAAGTTTACCATTACCACCCAACTTAAATGTTCTAAAGCAAAGAATCCCAGACAAAATCCATGCGATTCCAAGAGCGATGCTCCAGCGAGTAATTGAAAATTTCATTTCGAGGCTAGATAATTGTGAAGAAGCGGATGGGTCGCATTTAAGGATGGTTGTTTTACATAAATAATAATTCAAAAACTACTCCATAATTTGCAGTAATTGAACAGGTCTGAATTAATTCTTATGTTTTATTTTTTAAGAATAAGAAACGAAAAACATTCCGAGACCCCTTTTATTTTCTAAATCTGTGATTAAAATTCTTAATAAGTCGAATTCATGTTGCCGGTTTATGCCAATTTATGATATTTTCTGCATATTGTGATAATTTTTTAGCAGCCTCTTTGGTTTTACTGCAGTTCAACCATTCTAACGTGTTATTCAGCTGCTCCAGAAGCGGCGAAGCAGTAATAAACGGTAATCCATGGAAAAAAATTCAATAGAAAATTTGTGGTAATAAGGATTGTTAATAATAAGTTTTAGATTATCCGTAAAACCAACCAAATAACAAAAGAATTATTTTTCAGATGTTTTCCCTGTTGGGACGAACCAGCTCTTAAAGCCACCTTCGACATAAGCTTAGAAGTTCCCAAAGACTTGGTCGCCTTATCGAACATGCCTGTGAAATCGCAGGAAGAAATAGGAGACATCGTGAGGTATAATTTCGAAAAAACGCCCATCATGTCTACGTATCTTGTTGCAGCTGTGATAGGAGAATATGATTACGTTGAAGATAGATCGAGCGATGGGGTTTTGGTGAGAGTATACACACCTAAAGGTAAGAAAAATACAAACTTGTATACTGTTATCATTTTATTAAACCACTTTTTTCGTATAGGCAGCCTCTTCGGAGATATGGGCTGTTAATAAGCTGCAATAGAATCAAGTTTTTTACACATAATCAATTTGTTTTTAATATGATGTATACCAGGTAAAACCCTTCAAATTACTATCCAAGAAAGTGTGGTAAATTACTCACAGCTGCAGGGACGGACAGCTGCGACACTTCTAACTCCATTTTTTTACGCCCTGTATGTTTAGAACTTTGGACAACGTTTTTTACATACCTTTAACTATTGACTAAAAATTAAGTACTCTTCATTCATATCGTTGTCGAAAAACGTCATTTTATTTACACTGTTAGTCCCCGAACTTCTCTCGTGTTGAATGAGAAAATGAGGAATTTTCCCCTGTCCCCATAATTTCAATAAAAAATTAAACTGACTGTTTAGTTAAAAACTTCGTAAGAGGGTTCAACATGGGCCCCGTGAAGTCTGATACACTCGCGGGCACGACGAAATGAGGACTATTGTACCCGCCACATTAACTCAACACGGTTCCTTATTTGATCACAATGAAACGTGATTCTTAGTAGAACTTCCTCCCTACTATCGACTAGAGTGAAATACACCAAGGCTTTGAGGTGTTCCCACAGTTAAAAATCCAACTGCGTTAGGTCCGAAGATCGAGGAGTCCAGGCAATAAATCCTCCTCTACCTATCCAACGGTTTGGATAGACGTTATTCAGATGCTCCCGCACAGCAACGCTGAAATGAGATGGTGATCCATCGTGCATGTAGTACATTTTTCGGCAAGTTTCAAGTGGGAATTGCTCTACTAAATCGTGAAAAACTTTCTGAAGGAACCTCCAAATAAAGTTGTTCATTCAGTCGTGCCGGTAATACGAATGTTCCAATCCAAAAATTGCCAATAATTCCTGCCCAGAGATTAATTGATTGGAATCAGTTGATGATGCGAAACAATAGTTGCATGAGAATTTTCATCAGCCTATACATGTGAGTTGTATAAATTTGTGGTATCATTTTTGATACACCTTGCTTCATCCGTGAAGAGAATAGTGCTAATGAAGTTGTCATTTTTTCGTTGCTGATCCAATAGCCAGTTTGCAAACTGCATTATATGGAGAAAATCTTCAGAAATCAGTGCATGCACTTTTTTCAAATGATATGGATATAACAGCTGTACTTGAAGAACTTCATGTACTATTGTTATATATATATATATATATATATATATATATATATATATATATATAATGTTATATCGTAAGTTTTCCCGGATGGTGGAATGAATGGTTTGGTTATTTCGGGTTTGCAAGGGATGCAGAGTTACATCATCATCCCTCTCAAAAGCAGGCAGTAGTCAACACACTAATATCAAGATCTCTCCAACTAACAGAACTCGACACAAAACAAGACGAAATAAGACACATTTCAACAGCTCTAGAACGGAATGGTTTCTCACAATCAGACATAAAGAAAGCTATAAAAAGACAAGAGAAAACCACAACAAAAACCAAAGACCAAGATCAAACAAGAAACAAAGCTATAATCCCATACATAAAAGGAATAACGGACAGAATCGGGAGAATCTTAAGAAAACACGACATACAGCCCATATTTAAACCACAAAAAACAATAGCCAACATCCTGGGAAATCCCAAAGATAAGACCAACCTTGAAAATCATGGCGTTTACAGCATTCCATGTACAGATTGTCAGCAAACATATATAGAACAAACAAACAGGAGCATATCAGCAAGAGTTCAAGAACACAAAAATAGCCTCAAAAACAAACAACCTCAGCTCTATTTCAACATCACCAAAACGTAAACTTCGTTCGAACCATATCCTTCCCGTGTTAGAGATTGCTAAGGAAAAACAATTTATCCTATTCCACCATCATCGAGATGGTGGCCTACCTGTACCACCATACCGAGAAGAAAGTGAAAATTTACCCTCCCCACCACAATGATACGGCAGAGGTACGTGTTTCGTCTCTACTAGACTCATCAGGGTACCGACATGCACCTGTTCAAACTGTGCAACCTCTAACACGGAAAGGATATGTTGGAACGAAGTTTGCATTTACTTCATTCATGCACAGAGCTGCATATAGTTGTACGTTTGCTGAATGTGATTTCAGCACTACAACGGCATAATGTGGATATATTCACTGCTATTGCATCTCACACGGAGGAATCCGTGAAAGCCGCATAAACATATATATATATATATATATATATATATATATATATATATATATATATATATATATATATATATATATACAGGCGCGAATCCAAGGAGGGGGGGGCCATCGCCCCCCCCCCTCGCTTCCCCATGAGCTTTGGGTTCAGGAAAATAGATCCGATTTTGCCTCTTGTACTTTAGTTTATTCAAGAACTAGAGAGAGTAATAAATCATTTTTTACCCTTTTTTTTCTTCGCAAAATACCTGTGTTCTTTAGTCCGGGGTCTTTGGCAATTGAAATTTTTTTTGGGCTATCGGTCATTTTATTATTAATTAAATACATTTTTAGGACATTTGACGTTTCAGTTTATTTATTTCTTAAACCATCTGCAAAATTACAATTAAACACTAAAAAGGGATTCAAATGTAATTAATTTTTATATGTTAAAAATATTTAAATAATAAACTGTGTTTACGCTGGTAAACATTACGTATCTAATTCGTAATCCAAGTCAGTGAAGCTATCTTCGCCCAAATTAATTATCTACGGACCATGAGATCGAGTTTCCACATTTTCTTTTATTCTTTTATTATATGGATTTTTCCAAATTTTCTGCAGTAACTTTATTCCAAAAAATCTTTCAAAAGTTCTGTTAAATTATTAATTTTGTAAGTTATGTTATTTCTAGCAACTGTACCTTTTACTTGAGAGAGATGTTTCCTTCTCCACCGGACATTTTCGGGACGATCTATAAGAATAGATTTGCTATTTGGTTTTTCCCAGCAAAAATTAAGTTCTCTGAGCAATTTCTAGAATTCAGTTCTTTTAATTTCAGGTAAATGTTTTCTGATCTGGAAGAGTACGATTAAGATAGCTGTCGTGATAGAAACTCCTGTTTTCCAAGGCATTGCAAGATGCAAGACCATACATCAGATACATATCTGCATACTCAATAAACGTGTATTCCATTTTTCGAATTATTCCACAATTAATTACACTACGAAATCAAAAAATCAGTAAATTAATATCCAAGTAAAGAATCAATGTCTGCGATGTGAAAGTTCACAAGTTCTAAAATGCAGGATATTTATTTCTTTCGTACCTAGCAACGTTTGCAACAATAATACTTTGTGTTGAAAATCATGGTTCTTGGGTCTAGATCGTGTCAAATTGGAATTATTATCCGACGTTTCGCCTACGATTGCACGAGGTAATTTCAGGGCTCTTTACTCCACGAGATTAGAACACTGAATGTGCCTTCAGTGTTCTAGTCTCGTGGAGTAAAGATCTCTGAATATGTCTCGTGCAATCGTAGACAATACATCGGACAATAATTCCAATCTGACACGGTCTAAACCCAAGAATCATGATTTTCATAAATACTTAACCAAAGCAGTGAAAGCTTTCGTTCTTTATTAACAATACTTCGTTTTTGCTGCCAATAAAATAAAACGCACATTTTTTACGAACCTAGGTCGAACTGCAATTCACAGAATTATACGTTTTTAACTTAAGAGGTAAAATCTAATTATAGATCGAATTTTTTTTTATCATAAGGTTGAAGGTTAAACATTTGATAGGAACAAACATATATCTTTTATCGAAATAGCCCCAAACACATGATGTAAATTAAATGACGTATTTTTGGAAAACGGTTAGAATTAGCGATATGAATGAAGAGTACTTAATTTTTCGTCAATAGTGAAAGGTATGTAAAAAACGTTGTCCAAAGTTCTTATCACACAGGGCTTAAAAAAATGGGGTCATGAGTATCACAGCTAGTCCGTCCCTGCTGCTGTGAGTAATTCACAACACTTTTTTGGATAGTAATTTGGTATACATCATATTAAAAAAAAAATGAAATATACCTGGTGGTTCAGTAATTATGTGTAAGAAACTTGGTTCATTGCACCTTTTTGGGGGCTCATATCCCCGAAGAGGAGGTCTATATGAAAAAAGTTTACATGAACTTGTAGTATTCCTTTCACGTGTTTTTTTTTTTCATATCCGGGAGATTTCCCACATTTTCCTGGACACCCTGTATATACCAATTTTGGCTAGCATCGACCAACTTTTAAAGAGGCGGAGGAATACCGAAGTTAAAAAATATTGCTGAACTAAGTTTCTTTCTTATTATCAATTTAATAAACGTTTTTTACATAAGATTTGATTAAATTAAACTGCGACATTTATCTTGTGTTTTTCCGTTTGTAGTCACCGCATTCGAATTTAATAGTAGTTAGGCAAAATATTTGCACTCCATTTTCCGCTGTAACGTTTGAGCAATGTCTCGGTGAAATCTATTTTCATGTTTATCTGACACTACGTCCCAATTTCCTGAGAAAAATCCAAATGAGTATGTGGAAAACGAAATTGCAATGATATGTTATTTCTATTAGTATTATTTTTGTTTGTTGATATTTTATATGTTGGATTTACACCCGCGTGTCGTAAGTATCTTTTATATATACAGAAAAGGATGGCAGTTAATTTCTTTTACAAGGTAAAGCAGTTAAACTTGTTTTAGAAGAATCAATAACAAATCTCCACTGATGAGATTTATATGGCAGCTTATGTTCAATCATTAGACTGGGAATATCATGACAATCCGTAGAAAAAAATGTAGTCAAAGCAGGTGGCGTTTTGTAAGTTGATACTTTTACTCCTCCTTTCAAAAAGTTCCTTTGTTTAAGGTGTGATTCAAAAAGTTGTGCTATCAATTTAAGAAGATCCAAATCTTGAATAAGATCATTTAGTTCAGCGTGGGAGATTAAATAAGGTTCTTTAATCGAGGCTATAAATTCCTGATCGATATTATAATGCTGGCTGTAGAACTTGTTGCAGCTCTTAGCAGACATTCTTCAGACTTTGTCAGTGTACATTGTTTTCAAAGCCGAGGCACTAGCAATGTCATAGGGAACAAACCTAATGGTTAAGGGGACATAAGGGTTCTCAATTTTTTATTTAGTTGTATTAGAATATCCTATAAGAAGTATGACTAGTCGAGAATATGGTCTGACACTTAATGTTAAGAAGACCAAATACATGATTGTCACCAAAACTGAAGTACCCAATGAACATCTATATGTCGAAGGCGAAAGGTTGGAAAGAGTCGAGAGATATGACTATTTGGGTACAAGTGTCAACTGTTCCGTGGACTATTGTTCAGAAATAAAGATTCGCATTGAGAAGGCCCGTGCATCCTTTGTGAAGATCAAGCAGCTGCTCTGTAGTCGCGATCTGAGCCTGGACCTAAGAATTCGGATGCTTAAATGTTATGTATTCCCAGTCCTATTGTATGGTGTAGAAGCTTGGACCCTCAACTTACATTGCGAGCAGAAACTAGAAGCCTTCGAGATGTGGACCTACTGTAGGATGCTGCGAATATCATGGACAGAACATGTGACCAATTTGGAGGTTCTGAGAAGAATGAAGAAGGATGTAGAGATCCTATATGAAGTAAAAAAGAGAAAATTGCAATATCTCGGCCACATCATGAGAGGTCCAAGGTATAAGATTCTGCAACTCATAATCCAGGGAAAGATTGTGGGAAAAAGATCTGTTGGAAGAAGAAGAATATCCTGGCTTAGGAATTTGCGAGAATGGTTCAACGTCAAGTCATCTGATCTATTCAAGGCCGCAGCTTCCAAGGTCAAAATAGCAATGATGATAGCCAACCTCCGAAATGGAGAAGGTACATGAAGAAGAAGAATAAGATGTATCACTCAGAAATAATATTTCATATGAATCCGTCGTCTACGCCAAATCATTGAAACTCCGAATAGAATAGATTTGTGGCCTTCTTAAGGCTCCCCGTTAATGTTGTGTAACAAGAACTGCAACAAAGTTTAAGATTTGTCCTGGTCGCCGATCCTGTAACCGAAGTATTTTCCTTGTTAGATAGGGTTTTTATTACAAGCGGAGATCATTGGGTTATTCGTTTAGGTCATTTGGATTAGTATATTGGTTCAAATCATAGAGATCGATACATTCGTTTTAATAATTATTATCGACATTATTTTGATTTAATCCGTTGCAATATATTTTTGGTTTTGTTGATTAGATTTTTGAGATTTTGTTTGAGCCCTCTAAGTATCCATTAGTTCACAAGGTTGATTTTGTTTATTTTTATAATTGTTAATAATATTATAATTGAATTGATTATTGAAGTTTATTGGTAATCTTTGATTATTGAAAAAAGGATTTTCGCTGTGTTTTTAAAGTAGTTGTACCTTAAAGGTGATAGAAGTTTTCAGTCCTGTTTACACAAGATCGCGACATGGTGTATTAACATTATTACTGCAATCACTGTAACTTTTCAGGACTTCTTGACTTTCACGGCTTAGATATTATCGTGACATTTTCTTGATAATTCTGTTTTTAGGAAATTCTGGATATAAAGAATTCCCGAAACCCTATTACCATCACTGATCACGTCGTTAGTTAATAAGGGTCGCATAGGGGAGCCATGACTAATAACGAATAGCGTAGAGGGGTAAAAATTCCATACCTCTGTTATTTAAGGGTTGATATTTTCGCTATAGAGGGTTAATTCTAGATATCCCAGCGTGTGGTGTTGCCATATCTTACATAAATTCTTTAACGTAGATAAAAGGAAGTAATTTCGCGTGATATATATTCATTTCATTTAGATGCAGAATAGTCTTACCTAAATATCTATGTTAAGCTATGGAGTGAATTTAATTAATGGTTTATAAACATAACCGTCTATATTTCTTAGAGATTTTCATTGGTTTTTTATTTATAACTTCACGTATTTTGCCGAATCTTGAAACCCAATTTTGCATGAAAATAAACTTTGACACTTTTATTTAAAAAACGTTAAACTATGCCTAGATTGGCCGATCAGTCTTATAATTTATAGTCCGGTCCGGCTTAAAAATCGACATCTAGGGTTTTTTGGTTTTTTGGAGTATGATTAGTTGAACAAAATTTAGACATCCGATATGGCGGATAATTTTCTGCATTTGTAGTTAGATTCCAATCAAACCAGTATCTAGGTGTTTTTGGGGTCACTGAATATGAATTGTAAATCTGAATTTGGAAAAATTGGGTACTGATGACTTTTGTCCGAGCGTCCAAGCCACTATACCGGGTGTCAACTAATCTATTAGACAAGTCATAATTTCTAGAGTATTATGTGTATCAAAATGAGAATTGGTACAGGTAAATGGTATGTGAAGGGGAGAGTTTTCGCATATTTTCCACTTTCCGGCCACTTCCGGTTTCACCGGAAATGGCCCCGGTTTTGAATTTTTAAATGGAACACCCTGTATATTTTAACATTTTTGGATTTCTGAGACAATTCTAGATCAGAATGTGACATTTTAAAAACTTTTTACGTCTACTTCATTTTTTTAGAGCCACTTTTAAAATTGCATCTAGGTGGCCATGATCGGACGCAAACTAATCTAAGGGCCTTAGGTGATGTCAAAAAAATATAATCGCAAAGTTTTAGTTACTTGTATGAAAGACAGGAATAAGACAAGTTGACAAAATTACGTTTTCATTTCTAACTATTAATTTTCAAATGGCGACCCCTTTTTGACAACTACTTTTCGAAAAAAGCATTCTTTGACGAATCTAACGGTACTAATTTATTTGCGATTGGATTAGACATAAGAACAGAAATTAAATATTATTAAGCAAAATACTGGATAATTTATTTACTTATGACAAGTGCGCCATGGACAGCCATGATGCATAATAATTTGCAACTGTTTTTATCAAGTCTTCTTTAGAAAACAAAGCACTCACTTAAGTAGATAATGACAGTGACATACGCTCTAAGAACAGACGTAAAAGTTTCTTAATTTTCGTTAAGTTTAGTTTAAATTTTCGTTAAAATAATGTATACTCAAAGTGAAAAAGTGGATATGTTATTAATATTTGGAGAGTGTCATAAAAATTTAAGGAATGCTGCCGAGTTGTATGCTCATAGATATCCGAATCGGCAAAATCCAGCCCATCAGTATTTTCCGTATGTCAAGACTCGTTTTAGGCAAATAGGAAATCAAGAGGCGGAACAGAGGTTTATCATAAATGAAGAGACTGAGATTAACGTACTTGCTATGGTTGAGGTTGATAAAACAGTTTCGTTAGGAAAAATTAGTCAAGAACTGCAGATAAGTTATGAATCAGCAAGAAAAATACTGAAAAAGCATGGATATCGAGCATTTAAATATCAGTTACATCAACATTTGTATACTGAGGATGGCGATAGACGGGTAGTGTTTTGTGATTGGCTGCTTCAAAATCATAGAGTTAACCCAAATTTTATCGATTTTATTCTATTTTCCGACGAATCCTGATTTACAAATAATGGTATGTCCAATAAGCAAAATACTCGGTACTGGGCCCAACAAAATCAACATGAAATGAGAGAGGGCAATTTTCAAGAAAGATTTGGCGTCAATGTCTGGGCTGGTATCGTTGGAAACAGAATAATTGGGCCAATATTGTTTCAAGGTCAGTTAACAGGGGTTAGATACTTAGGTTTTCTTCAAAATGAAATCGAAAATCATCTCAATGATATACCTTTAGCAGTTTTACGGCGAATTTACTTTCAACAAGATGGAGCACCGCCTCACAATACTAGAGAAGTTCTTAATTATTTAATAGAGCATTTTAATAATCGAATTATTGCAACCAATGGTCCGGTACGGTGGCCAGCCCGCTCACCGGATCTTACTGTGCTCGCTTTCTTTTTCTGGGGATATGTTAAAGAAAGGGTTTACTATGGAGCAGCCCCAGCTACTCTTGAAATGTTAGAAGGAAGAATTTTACGGGCATTTAGAAGTATAACGCCCCAAATGCTACAAAACGTGTTGAGAGAAACAATTGAACGAGCTGAAATGTGTCGTGAAAAAGAAGGAATGCACTTTGAACATTTACTACACTAAACTTTTTAACAAATTCAGCTACTGTACTTTCAAATATTTTAAGTGCGTCGTCTAAGTTATTAAGTTTATTTTGTTAGTTTTTTGTTAATTTTGTTAAATTTTTAATCCAATTCCTGTCTTTCATACTAGTCACTAAAACTTTGCGATTGTATTTTTTTGACATCACCTAAGGCCATTAGATTAGTTTGCGTCCGATCATGGCCACCTAGATGCAATTTTAAAAGTGGCTCTAAAAAAATGAAGTAGACGTAAAAAGTTTTTAAAATATCACATTCTGATCTAGAATTGTCTCAGAAATCCAAAGATGTTAAAATATACAGGGTGTTCTATTTAAGAATTCAAAACCGGGGCCATTTCCGGTGAAACCGGAAGTGACCGGAAAGTGGAAAATATGCGAAAACTCTCCTCTTCACATAACATTTACCTGTACCAATTCTCATTTTGATACACATAATACTCTAGAAATTATGACTTGTCTAATAGATTCGTTGACACCCGGTATAGTGAGTAATGTGACGAGGGCTGAATGATGGCACAGGGGTGATTAAATAAAAAGTTGAAAATGAAAAAATTTTTAGACACTTAAAATAAACAAAACGTAAATAATTAAATTTTTTGAAAAAAATCTTTTTAAAAATATGTAAATTACATTTTTTTTAGATGAATAACTACTTGTTCTTAAATCAGCCTAACTGATTATTACAAAAGACAAAACGTAGTTGTTTGTAAAAAATACTCGTGGGAAAATTTGATGTAAATTATATCTATATTAGTTGTTCAAGTAATAGATTTATAAGTTTGTCGCATAATAACTTTTAATTTAATAAAAAACAGCGATTCAATAGTTTGATATAGTTCGACGTCTTTTATAATTTTATTATGTTACATACGAGAATGAGACGAAAAGTTTTCTGTCTAACAAAAAGTTCGGGATAAGATTGAAATCCGAAAACGCCAAACTGGTTGCATACGGTGCGTGCAACATGGCTTCAAACTTTAGTTCATGAATTTTGTTATTTGTCCTGGCCTTTTCTAGGTAATCTACCAACAAGATTCCTTTAGCGTCCCGAAAAACAGTGGCTAAGACTTTCTCCGCAGATAGTAGGGGCTTCAGCTTTTTCCGTGTCGTTTCTCCCTTCCTGTTCACTGTATTGATTATTGTTTGGTTTGCGCGTACCATGATAGATCTAAGGCTCATCCACAATTACGAATCGCCGCACTAACGAGCATTTGGTCTCAAAAACCGGACAAAATTAATAACGTCGTTGCTTTTGACTCTAGACGTGTCAAAATCAGTATCCGGGGGTTTTTTGAGGGCGCTAAGTTGATTTCTGGCATTATTTTACTAATCGAGTGAAGGGGGGCTGACTTAGGGTGGGGAGGGGGAAGGGAGTAATATTAAAAAAACATAATGGGTATCATTTTATATGTTTTTAGGTGCTCCGATTTCATTTCTGGCATTATTTTACCAATGGGGTGAAGAGGCGCTGACTTAGGGTGGGGAGGGGAGTAATATTAAAAAAACGTAATGGGTATCGTTTTATATGTTGACTTAGGGTAATTGGACGTTTTCCCATAAAAAATCTATATCAAGATAAAAACAAAGTCTCTTTACTATGTGATCAAGTAAGTCCTGAAGCACAACTTCCGCACTCGTCTCCGTCACTCGGATTGAGTCTGCTTTTGGATAGCAGAGTTTCTTTGCTTCTCTATTTAGAGTATAACAAGGAAATATACCCTTAGTGAAATCGTGTAACAACTCCCACTGCCTCCTTGTAAAGTCACCTTCAACAAGGATTTGCAAAGCTTGCTCAGGTGTGTAATTTTTTACTTTCGGTTTCGGAGCAGTATTTATTACCTTCCTGTAAAGTTTGGCTCTTGTTGGTGTTGAAGTTCCATCTATTATAAGTTTAGAGGCCGCGGCATTTCCAGACATTCGTTGACATACGCTAGCTGCATAGGTAAGCTCCTCAACAGGTACCTGTTCGCGGAGTTCTTTTGTATTTCGTCGTTTACTACGATCATGTAATTCTTGGAAATGCTTCCTTGGGCGTCCTGAGATGATATCTCATCTTCAAGTGTTCTGGATGTGCTTTGTTTAAAAAGCATGTATAGCGTTTTCCGATATACCTCAATAACATTTGATGTCAAATTTGTACCTATAGGAAAAAAATATGTATGTAAGTAAAAAATAACCAAAATTATTGCAAAACAAAAACCCGTGGAACTCAAAGCGGTTTTTTAAGAGGTGGAAACATGTGGAAAATGTTTTGACTGTTATGATATGGCTAATGTCTATAGTTTATTATAAAAAAAGAATTGTAGCCCGACCTAGCGCGAAACATTTTCAAAAACACTAATTAGTTAAAAAGAAAAACAAAAAAATAGAAAATTTTCTTGCAGAAAGTTTTAGGTCCCTAAGAATACTAAACAGTCATGATATTTTTAAATAATATATATTTAAATTAAATACATATCTTGTTCTTCAGATTCCATCACAAAAATTTTTTTTTTAATATTCACTTTACAAAATACCAAACACCAAACACAAGTCTAAAAAAAAATCTATCAAGACCGAATGCGTGCGTATTGAACGAAGCTTTTAACTGTGCGGAGCGTAGCTGCGTGGAAGGACCACTTTATCGTATTTTTATGATAGTACGGTTACTCAGGTATACGAAAAAAATAATTTCGATGATTACTTGTATAGTTTGCATTTGTCCTTTTTTTTTTCTTGCAGAAAGTTTTAGGTCCCTAAGAATACTAAACAGTCATGATATTTTTAAATAATATATATTTAAATTAAATACATACCTTGTTCTTCAGATTCCATCACAAAAATTTTTTTTTTAATATTCACTTTACAAAATACCAAACACCAAACACAAGTCTAAAAAAAAATCTATCAAGAACGAATGCGTGCGTATTGAACGAAGCTTTTAACTGTGCGGAGCGTAGCTGCGTGGAAGGGCCACTTTATCATATTTTTATGATAGTACGGTTACTCAGGTATACGAAAAAAATAATTTCGATGATTACTTGTATAGTTTGCATTTGTCCTTTTTGTCCGGTTTTTGAGGCCAAATGCCCGTTGGTGCCCCGCAAAAAGTCTACTGGGTTTGACTTTTAGAGAGCCAAATACTGGCATAGTCAAAATGGTGCTGCGAGCGCCATTTGTAGGAGAAACTGAAAACGTTTCGTCCCATTTTCGAATTACTTGGACAAGATACCATAATTAGACTTAGTAACTTAAACTTTTTATTGTTGGTTACTGTTATTCCATGGAAATTGACGATTAATTTCCATTTATGTTAATTCATTTTTATTTCAGGAAAAAAAGAACAGGGTCTTTTTGCCTTAGAAGTGGCCACCAAAGTGCTACCCTACTATAAGGAGTACTTCAACATCGCTTATCCTTTGCCGAAAATCGACTTAATTGCCATTGCAGATTTTAGTGCGGGGGCGATGGAAAACTGGGGATTAGTTACTTACCGGTAAGTGATCAAATATAAAATAAATATATAAGTAAGAAATCTAGATTCATTTATTGGTGTAGAATTTTACGAGAAAAAATAGATACAGGACTAATCATTATAGTGTGATTTTGTCACTATAACTTGGTCTACGTTTTTTAAAAAGGACAAGATGTAACTTTAATATCCCCCTTCTTTCATTTAGTAAATGGAATTTTAATATTCATTTTGGAATACACTCGTTACAAGAAAAACCACTAAATAAGAACGCTAATTACCTAAAATTGTCGAATGTCTTCAATTAATAATTACCAACATCAAATGACCTCGAGCATCTCTTTGTGGTTGTAGGTAGAGGTAAAAACAAAATAATTCTTGCTACTGCATATTTTTCATCACAATATCCTGGTATTGCTTACCACACCTTTTTATTCTAAATCTGGACTAACTGTTTGAAAAATACACGGATGCAAGGATACACATGATTGGAGACCTTCCACATTCATACTGGAAAACATCACCTCTTAGTTCTGTTGCACACATCACCATCTTTAAATGAAACTGAATCAGTGAAGATGCTATCAATGCTCTACTTCTTCCATAATTTGTTCAGATTAATAGTATTTTTAATGTGACTCAATGCTTGATCTTGTATTTGTTAATGATTGAAATTGCTTTGTTCAAATGGCTGAAGAACCTATCAACCCATAGATAGTTACCATCTACCACTGTGTAAAAAATTAATAAGAAGAAATGCAGCAATAATGATGACTTAACATATGATAACTTTTATAAAATTAAATGTGTATATTGGGGTTACTTTCCGAATTTGTTAGGTCATATTTTATGATGTTCTGTATGTACTATTAAAAACATTTCCACTAAAAAGTTTCCTCGCTGCAACTAAAATCTGTAATATTAAAATTTAATAGCTCGTAAGCTTTATAAAGTTTATGAATATAATTGTGATTATAATGATTAGACTAAAATTTTTCCGCAAGGTACTAACAAGTTAATGTTATAGCAGGTACATTTATCAAACAACAAGATCACTTCATACCAATTTAAAATAATTTTGGAATTTTGTAAATAATAAACGTAGAATTAGGCCCTCCTTTAGATATAATAATCAAGAATTCTTCTGGTACTAATATTGCTAATTTATATGCTAATTATTTTTGTACAACTTATTGTCTATGATATACCCGTTTATAATTTATCGTATAATTATGTGAATGTAACTCAATCTGTTATTACTATATCTGAAATATATGAAAATTATCTAAGCTGGGTGGAAGAAAAGGCCCAGGACCTAATGGTATTCTTCTAATTCTATTAAAAATCAATTCCTTTATCTTAGCCACACCTTTATTTTATATATTCAATCAATCAATTGTTCTCGGAGACCTTTCCTAGTTACAGGAAAATAAGTTTTGTTTCACCGATTCGCAGATAAAGTCCTAAGAGTGACATTATGAATTACATACCCATAAGCATTCTTTGCGCCATTCCTAAACTATTTAAAAGTATAATTTACGAATAGTTAATTACCTTTTTGGAAGGCGAAATTATTCCACACCAGTTGAGTTCTTATCTTAAAGATTGATTGAGCTTAACCTGTTGAAATACTCGGGTTTCCTGTCTGGTGCTTTGGAGCGGGTTTTTGAGGTTCATTCCTTGTACACCTGGTTAATCATAGAGTATTAATTTCAAAACTAAGTAGAACAGGAATATCAACACATGCAAAAATAGTTGTAATAGCCGAAGTTCCTTATGTATTGTTTATTTTAAGATTAGATATTTATATTTACTTTTTCGAGTGCGGTTCGTCTCGTTACTCGCTAGAACTGAATTTCGAGTTTGGCTCGCTTTCTGATTGGACAAGCGGCTTCGCAGGTTCCTTTCCTCTGCCGAGTGCGCTCTATTTGATTCTTGTATGCTGTTCTCTCGTGTATTGGTTGATTTTTGTTGTTTTGTTTCTTGATTTTTTATTAATGTTTTCCATGTAGTTGGAATATGTAAAGTATCGTTTAGTTTATTCAGCTGTCCCGCTTTTTCGATTTCGAGGGCCTCTCTTATGACGCGTACCTTGTAGTTCTTTAATGGTGCTATTTCTTTTGATTTTTCAAAATCGATGGTATGTCCGGTTGATTGGTGATATTGAAATAGAGCTGAGGTTGTCTGTTTATTTTTGAGGCTATTTTTATGTTCTTGAATTCTTGCTGATATGCTCTTTTTTGTTTGTCCTGTGTATGTTTGATGACAATCTGCACATAGAATGCTATAAACGCTATGATTTTCAAGGTTGGTCTTATCTTAAGAAAACACAACATACAGTCCATATTTAAACCACAAAAAACAATTGCCAACATCCTGGGAAATCCCAAAAATGTGTTGTCCAAATTAACAAATTTAATAAGTGATTACGAAAACATAGGATAATAATATATCTAATAAAATTTTATTATATATAGGTGGAAAGAATGTTTAATATACATATTTGCTGTTTTTAAAACATATCCCGTATACAGTTATTCGGGACTTAGATAACATTAGAATAGATCTGGGTTTATCTTCAGAGCCTTATCGCTCTGGTAAAACACAAGAAAGTTATTCTTGCGACGTACCAGGATACAAAAACGTACTGGACAATGAAAAAGCAAACTAATTGGCAAGACAAGCGCCTGCCACCATATTTATTAAACCGGAACCAGTATTTGGCATCACTAAGGCTGCTATTCATGGCTGGTTGTCCTGGTTGATAAACCATCAACACTAGACCTACTGGAATCGCATTGTGGGCCACAGACACAGGAAACTACTGCTGAACAAACCTTCTGGCAAACTAAGCAGCGAAATCCTGCATATAAGCAGACTATAGATTAGATAGTTGACAGCTTAAGGAAACATCTACACACAATGGGTGCAGATGTTAAGGAAGAACCAACATGAAGACTATTTGACGAAGGGAACGAAACAGCCTCACATATCATCTTCGATTTGGAAGTTCTAACCTACTGGAGACATCTTCAAGGATCGATCTATCTTGAAGACTGATACCCAGAGGACAAACTAGTGAACAGGCTGCTAAACTTGATTAAGACAACCAACCTGTTTACCTAGAACAGATATAACAGGCGATACAGTAGGTTGCAATGTAAGAGCTTTGATCGTGGACTCCTGCAAACGGAATATTTTGGTAGCTTATTTTCGTTTCGCTCATGATTAATTTACTGCCGTCCCATATTAGTTGGTAGCCACACTATAAACCTATAAATAAGTCGCGTTGTGATAAAGTCATTCTGGAGGTCTGCCCGCCCTTCTTTGCTCTTGTAGTTTTGGTGCTGAATAACTATAGGTTATTAGGGCTTACTAATACCACAAACACAACTTCAAAATTTGGTTAAAGTTGCCATCTGGCAGGTCAAGTACGGCCTCGTGTATTTGCGCCGTCGCCGCATCAATGCGTCCGCCAGATTTATCGCGCGAATTAAATTAAAGGAAACAAGTCCCTCAAAACCCTTAACTTAAAACTATTTAACAAAAGTAAATAGAAACTAAATTATTTACAATGAGGTTGTAATTAACTCGATAGACAGTTTCAAAGTAGCTGAAATAACTGTTCTTGTCGGTCGTTATTTTAACCCGGATCATAAAATAAAACACAGTTTTAAAAACCTTACA
Organism: Diaprepes abbreviatus; assembly: GCA_034092305.1. NCBI lineage: Eukaryota > Metazoa > Arthropoda > Insecta > Coleoptera > Curculionidae > Diaprepes > Diaprepes abbreviatus. The sequence continues at coordinate 159,222 of JASJET010000287.1, read as the reverse complement.
TTTAAATAGCTTTCTACAGATTAATCAAGAAAAAGAATAACAGCTATATAATTTGTTTAAACAAAATACTAAAGTCGACGTTTTTTTTTTGAACAGGAAAAACGGTCATTATACGAATTCTTTGTACATTCAATCAAACGAATATATTGCATTATAACGATTTTCTTTAATTATTCTTTTGTTTTCTAATAATGGGAAAATTGTTCATTTTAAAAACATTCTATCGATGATAACACATATTAAGATTACCTTTGACGCTTATCCTTTTGGTGTTATTTACATAACTAGAGTAGGATTTCTTCTACAGATTTATTTAAGAATAGTAAAGAGGGTTCGACCTTCTTAGTTTATGTCACCATAAATTGTCGGGGTTTATTTATTTATTTTTTTTAGAAGACATTTTAATTACCCCAAAGTAGTAAAACTGAGTCTCTGGTTAAGTTTGATAATTAATTTATTTTTTCCTTAAAGGCAATGGTCTTATGGTACTATTATAGTTCCTGTTACACAATATTTGTATCTTAGGCACGACAAAAACTATTTCGTTATATTAGAATGTTTTTTGTTCTCTTAATTCAAAGAAGTACTGCACTTTTTACAAAAAAAAAAGAAGTATTAACACATATTTGGCCTTTTATTTTATTGTTTTTTGTCGGTGGATATTTTGCAGTATTTCTTTCTAATTTTATCAGTACTGTCAGGGTATTTGCAGTACTCTTTCTGATTTTTAGAATTTTTCGAAGGTATCGCCAAAACTGCCTCATCTGTAAAATGAAATAATCTGTATCAATATTTTAAAAAATAATTTAAATTATTCTATTTGGGTATAAAAAATGGTTATTAAAATTAAGGTTTTTTTGCTTTATAGAGAAATTTTTTTTCTAAAAGATTTCTGTAAAAAGTGTGTTGAAAATTTTCGTGTTAAATGTAAAAAGGATCATAGAAAGAAATAATTGAAAATATCGCGTTTCTTGTCACTTAAGTATGTTTCCCAAAACAGCCGTTTAGGTTTAAAAAAATTCCTTGTTGAGCTTCTTTGAGGTGGTAATTATCCTCTTTCCCCTCCGTTAAATACGCTATTGGATCAGCTGTTTTAAGTTTAGTATCAGGTGATATTCAGGAAAATGTAGTTTTTTCCACGAAAAGAGAAATAAAATAAATAATTATCGATAGTCATGTTCAATAAAGTTTTATGTCTGTTTTTTAAAACACATATAATTAAAAGTTACATGATTATATGCAGTACAAGTGCTAAATCATTTGGGATGGGTACAAATCTTACACAACGTTTACATGTACAGGATCGGATAAGCAAATTTGTTTCAGATACCTCAGTTGATTTATTTTATAATTTATGAATAAATTTTCATGACCTGTTGCTAATTCTTTTTACAACATAAGTTATGAGTACATAACATGCGATTTATCTCTAAAATTTCACCACATCATTTGTGTAAGAAAAATTTGTGACGCCCCCACTTTTTGAAAGTTCTGTCACTAAAAAAAGATTGTTTCTTACCTATAAAATTAAAGATATTCCTAGGTGTCACTTAACGTATCAGTTGTAAAGTTTGACATTTTAGACAACGTTTTGACATAGAGACGCTATTTGTGTTACTTACAGTAACTTCAAAATTTCATCTCGGCCAAAAAATAGAATTAACTCCTAATTATTTTTCATATCTTTGGACGAACCAGGGGAGGATAAAAAAATTCGCAAAATGGAGCTCTTATAGGATGAAATTGAACTCGAAAAGTATTTGTATCTGTCAGTAAGTTTGTTTATACCATCGAAAAAAAAATAATTCCTGTTTTTGGGTAAAACAGGCAGAAATTGCGTCCTTCACCTTATGATCGCTGGAAAACTTTTTTCCTCGAAGTTCATTTTTAATTTTTGGAAATAAATAATAATCACTGGGAGCTAAATCTGGACTATAGGGAGGGTGATCCAAGATTTGAAAGCCAACTTTTTTTTTATCGCAGCCATTGCAACTGAAGTTCTGTGGACGTGTGCGTTGTCGTGCAAAATTAGCACACCTTTGATCAGTTTTCCTCGCCTTTTCTATTTTACAGCATCCGTTAAACGTTGTAGCGGGCCTATATAATATTCTTCTGTTATAGAAACGCTTTTGTCTTTGTAGTCAATCAGCAGTATTCTTTCTGAATCCTAGAAAGCTGTAGCTATGGGTTTTCCGGCTGACTGCGACACCTTGAACTTCGAGGGTGGTGTGCCCTTTTTATGCCACTGCATGAACTCTTGCTTCTACTGAAGCTCATAATGATGAATCCATGTTTCATCCCCAGTAACAATAACGTCTAAAATTTCATCCCTGTTGATGTGATCATTCTCGGCACCCATCTTGTGCGCATACCTTTGACATGCCAAGATATTCAGAATGGCTGTAGGCGATACTCCATTTCTGCGAGTTGCTTCTTCTTCAGATGGGCATCTTCCAGTACTAACTCTTCTATATTTTCGATGTTTTCGGCAGTGGTCGCTTCAATGGGCTGTCCCGACCTGGGATCGTCTTGACGCGAATCTCTCCCTTTTTAGAAGAGGTTGTGCTACTTGTAAACCATAATGTTTCCTAGGCAAGAGTCGGCGTAAACAGAATATATCTCTTCCAAAATGGTTTGAGGAAGTTTTCCGTGCTTTGCCAGGAACTATGTGACTGCACGAAACTCAATTTTTTCCATAGTTGTCGTTTTCTTCCGGGTTGATTTGTTTAATTGACGATATCTCAACGAGTAACGACCTAATTTTAACAAAACTTGGCATATATAGTATAAAAGTGACTCAATTAGCGCAGGTAAAAAGGAATGACGCATCCTCCCTCCAACCCGTTCATTCCGCGAATTTTTCGCCCTACCCTCGTAGTTTATCGCGACAATTGTGCATCGATGAACTTAATTCTTTATAAGGCGATGAATCATCTACAAAAACCACTGTATATTGCTAGTCTAATCGTGGTCGTCGTTCGCTCATGGACGAGTCGCGTGAAGATCGTCCAAAATCGGTTATAGTGCGTGAAAACATAGATGCTGTCTATGAACTGATAATGCAACCTCGTTATTTATTTATTCAACACAAACTCTACAGATACATTAGATACCTAATTATAGAGTTACACGTTCACACATACATACACACACACACGCACAAGAGATAGTGTAATAAAGAAAAATTAATTACATTATTTCCATTAGTTTACGTTTTAGTTGTTTATAACTTATTCTAAAAATATCTACTTCACTTTGAATATCGTTAGCTAATTTACAAATCATATTGACTGGAGCATTAGTACAATAATTGGTACGATGGTTTTTTAAATAAAAAGTCAATGTATTTCTTGTTCTATATGTAGGGATATTAAAGTTCACCTGTGCGAGAAGATTCATATCGTCAATTCTATTATGAATTATTTTATACAAAAAAATAACAGAGGGTATATTCCTACGCTTTTCCAAACTTAACAAATTATATTTACATCTAAGTTCATCTTTGCTTACAGTTAAGTCATATACACCTGTTTCCCTGTAATAAAGATACCTTAAACATTTATTTTGGATTCTTTCAATAGCGTATTTATGAGTATTATAGTACGGACTCCATATTAAATTAGCATACTCTAAAATGCTCCTAACATAAGATATATACAGTTGTCTTATACAGTTTACATCACTGAAATCTCTACAGTTTCTGACTATAAATCCATACATACTAGATGCTTTTTTTGTTACATTACAAAAATGTGACTTAAAAGAAAGTTGAGAATCAAATATGACTCCAAGATCCCGCATTTCTCCAACCCGTTCTAAAATTGAATTTTCCATTACATAATTAAAGTGTAAGATGTTCTTTTTTCTACTAAAGCTAAGTACAAAACATTTAGAAACATTAAATGTGAGTTTGTTTACATAAGACCATTCAACAATTCTCTTTAAATCTGTCTGCTTTCTACAATGCAGGTATGATTGAAAGAATTGAATTAATTCAGGGTGAAGACCAAATTCATTATATAATTTTTCCAACAGTAACGCGTGCGAGACCTTATCAAAAGCCTTTGCAAAATATGTATATATTACATCGACTTGTGCTTTATTTTCCAAATGTTCTGCTATATATTGAGTTATGTTACACAAATTACTGACAGTTGACCTATTTTTCATAAAACCATGCTGAAATACTGAAATGTTTTGTGAAACAGAATTATAAAGGTATTTATAAATGATTGATTCGAAAATTTTTGCAAAATCGATAATATAGCTATAGGCCTGTAATTTTGTATGTCTGTTTTGTTACCTTTTTTAAAGATGGGACATATTTTAACTTCCTTCCATATTTGTGGAAACGAACTTGTACGTAATGAAAGATTATATAACAGTGTGAGAGGATATACTAAAAAATCAATCATACCTTTTACAATGTATGAAGGAATATTATCTGGCCCTACAGACCTGTTAATTTTAAGGCTCCTGACAGCCTCATACACATCACTACTGCCTACAGAAGTAAGGGATATTACCTCGGACATACGATGATTTTCAGAAAAACAAGTATTCAATATATTTACATTATCATATACAGAACTAAAATATTTTGCAAATGCATTTGAGATAGACTGGCCACTGGTACATTCTACTTGACCTAAATACATTTTATTTGGTATGGCAACATTACCTTTTTTGTTTTTCATGTAGTGCCAGAATGCTTTTGAGTCCCTACTAATATCTTGTTGAACTTTTCTAACGTACGAAATGTAAGATATTTTAATATCGCGTTTTAATTTTGCTCTAAGTTTGATAAACTCTCTTTTCACTTCAATTATTCCAGTTATATAAGTTACCGCGAGATGGAGGAGGCATCCTTGGACATTAGGCATGCACATTTGACCTGAAGAAGCTATATTCGCGCTGGATCTCGTATAATTTGGCAATCGCTCAAAAAAAAGTCAATTAATGCAAGGAAATGCTCGAACAATACGATCTCGATGCTTCAAAAAACTCTTAAAAAACATGACTGGGACGAGACTTGGATCTATGCGTATAAATAAATGAGCGAAAATTTGCGCTCAAAAATAAGGATGTTTTTTTAGAGGTTTTGTGTTTAAATAAACAACACTATTTCTAATGACTTTAAATTTGGCAGTTGACAGTTGATTTGTAGTCAGTACGTCTTGCCATTTTACCATGAATAGACTTACGCCAGAATAACGCTTGTAAATTCTGCTAATTTATTTTGATTATCATGGTTCAGATCGCCACTCTTACCGTGCGCTACGTCCATTTTACGGTCGCCATAATCCACAAAGACGCCGTAGAATGCGCACAGAAGTTATTGGTGCTGTGGAATGTAGTATTGAGGAGGACCCGAATGAGTCAAATCGCCATCGATTACAATAACTGGAACTGTGTCCATCCACTTTGTGGAAGATTTTGCGGAAAGATCTTGAATTACGAGCTTACAAGATCCAGCTTGTGCAAGAGTTGAAACCGCGTGACCATCATGCAATATTCAGCTTGATCCCCTTTATCAACACAAAATTTTGTTCAGCGATAAAGCTCATTTTTGGTTGAATAGCTACGTTAATAAACAAAATTGCCGAATTTGGAACGAAGAAAACCCAGAAGCCTTTATTGAGACGCCTTTACATTCATCATAAGTCGCTGTTTGGTGTGCTTTATGGGCAGGTGGTATCATTAACCCATATTTCTTTAAAGATGATGCGTGCAAGAATGGAGAGCACTCTAGAGTCATGATTGCTGACTTCTTCGTTCCCGAGTTGAATGGTATTGATGCGACAGAGCTTTGGTTGAAACAATATGGCTCAACATGCCACACAGCGTGCGACACCATCAATTTATTGCGGGAAACATTCAACGAGCGCATAATTTCACATAATGGACCTGTTGTTGCTCGATAAAGTGATCGAATATTGGACTTCCCGATTGCCCTTCATTTGAGCCAGCCGTGGAGCTCATATGCCCGAAATAATATTCAAACACTAATGGCATACAATTATCTTTTAAATAAAGTCAAAATCATAGCTATTAACATTATGTACACTTATTTTATTTTATTTTAAAATTGTATACCTCTAAAGAAATACCCTTTATAAGCGACAAGGAAAGGTAATGTCAAAAAAATTTTCTCAAACAAGTTACCTTAATGGCACAATTTTAAATAAATCGTTTAACTTAAATACTTGGTATTAAAAGTTCTGAATCCGTTACTGAACGATGCACTTATTGTAGCAGATGTTGCAATTGTGTTCGCGTGGTTTGCACATCAGGTATGTTATGATTAAATGGATGCCTTTCAAATGAACAAATACGGAAAATTGAAAAAAATGCATAAAAATACAAACATGGAACGAACGTGTATTTTGATAGATAATAACTATGTATTATCAATAAATCTTGTAGATTTTTTATGTTATTGCAACAGTGGAAATACATAATATAATATTCTTAGTAAATAATTATAATAAAAATGCCTATAACTATGAAGATTGTAGAATAACTGGATTGGTTTTAGTTTAATCAGTTCAAGTCATTCCTAGAAAATAGAAACATTATTGATAGTTGTCTCCAATTTAGATCTGATTAATCCTTTTTTAACTCAAATTTTAAAATTTGCAAAAATCATCATTTTTCTTCCATTCCGTATTTTTTTCAAAATGAACATTTTCCCACCGCAGTTTATTTTTTGAAATTGTTTGGATAAAAGGTATTTCTCAAAATCTGAAAAATACATAAAAACAAGGACCCCGCGCAAATATTTCTCTTGAATTGGCTCAAACTTTGATATTAAGTAGTAAATGTGATATAGATCGAAAGTCTTCATAAACACGAAGCTCGAAAATAAACAGTTTTTGAGATATGAGGGATCACAGTGGAGAAATCATGTTCAAAATAGGGTTATCAGGGGCTCGTCCTCCAGAGACCTCAAACCTTAGGATTGAGTAGAAAAAATGATGCAGATTATTTATTTTATTTTTTATTTATTAACATCAAAACCCAACAACAATAATTAATACGGCCTTAATAAAATATAACAAAAAAACATATCTATTACAAAATAACAGAAATAATATCATAATATCACGTAATAAAATATAACATAAAAAAACATACTTATTACAAAACTAGCGACCCGCCCCGGCTTCGCACGGGTGCAATGCTGATACTAAATACACTACAGAAAAACTGTGACTATTTATTTTATTTTTACAACAATTATTACATCGGCCTCCGACGCGCTATTTATAGGCACGCTGCCGCCGCCCCGGTCGGCCAGTACCGCCGCAAGCGCTACTTCCCGCAATTTTAAATCTGTAATATCTTCGAAAATATTCATTTAAATCTTGTGCTGTAAAGGACCATATAGATCTATATTAAATCAACAATGTATTTAAGCTATTTAATTGGATAAGGATTAATGCTGTATTGGTTAAAATCGCTTCAAAATTTGCCATTATTTGTCGTAAAAAGTAAATGACAAAAAAATGTTATTGTGGGATAGACATATACCATCGGGGAGTTTTCTGTAGACCTTTTCAATGTGTACAAATAATTAGTACATTATTTTGATAAATCTCGTAGGGTTCAGCCTGCGTTTGCAATGTAAGCGGAAAAAAATATGATAATTAACGACATCACATTAGAAACCTCAAAAATAACAGTATTTCTCCACTATTTAATGGATGTTATTATACATATAAACCTTCCTCTTGAATCACTCTATCTATTGAAAAAAACCGCATCAAAATCCGGTGCGTAGTTTTAAAGATTTAAGCATACAAAGGGACATAGGGACAGAGAAAGCGACTTTGTTTTATACTATGTAGTGATAACAGAAATAATATCACAATAGCAGTCCCAGACCTACAATAATACTGAACAGGAACGTAAAAACTGGGTATAACTCACGGTTGCGACACCTTATTAAACACAGAACACATTCGATATATTGGCGACATACAATATACATTAGTCCTAGGTATCCTTAAATGAAAGTATACACCATGCCTAGTCGTCAATCGTGACACATTAAAATTTAGCTCGCCCAAAAGCTGAGGACAAATAATCTGACCGTTGATCAGCTTGTATAAAAATAAAACTAAATATAAGTTGCATTTCAAGACTTTGCAAACTAAATTTATCCAGCAACAGTTGATTATCCCGACCAATGGGTACACTCCCTCAGTTCTCAACCACAAATACTTCATAAACTTTCGTTGAACGTTCTCCCTAGCCAAAACATATTTATTATAAATTGGAGGCCAAAAAAGTGAACAGTATTCAAGTTTACTTCTTACTAGTGCTATAAACAATAATTTTAGGCTTTCAGTATTCTTAAATAATCTATAGTTTCTAATAATTAAACCCAACATTTGATTAGCTTCTTTCTGCTATAATGAAGGTTAAAGCTAAGTTTAAAATCCAATACAACAACCAAATCCTTAGCTGCATCAATTCTTTTAAGTACGTTTATTTTATAACTATATAGAATTGGAGATATTTTACGAGTTATAGACATTAATGAACATTTGCTCATATCCAATAACAATTGATTACTCACACACCACCTCTGGACTGCACTAACACTATTTTGCAATCTATCACAATCCTCCTTCGACTGAACTTGGATGTACATTTTTCAATCATCAGCAAAAAGCAGGAATTCAACATCAATTGATTCATCGATGTCGTTTATAAATATTAAAAACCAAAGAGGCCCCAAATTTGAGCCCTGAGGTACCCGCGAAGAGGCCGTTGTGATTGACAGCCATTTTATTGGACATACTGAGACCTATTAAATAAATATGATTTAAAAAACTGTACAAATTGATCAGTAAAACTAAACTTTGCAAGCTTTGCTAGAATCAAACTATGGCGCATCTTGTCAAAGGCCTTTGAGAAGTCGGTAAACAACACACCAACCTGACCGCCCGCAACCACAGCATCCGCTGTAGACTGCAGAAAAAACCCCAGATTAGTGGATGTTGACCTACCCCTCAAAAATCCATGCTGTTTTGTAGACGACAAATGCTCGACTTTGTCGATGATGAAGTTATACAGTAATATCTCAAAGATCGTTGAAAGCCTGTAATTTTCCACTTCGGTCCTATTTTTGCTCTTAAATACGGGACATATTTTAGCTACCTTCCATCTCTCGGGATACACCAGCTGTTTAAGAGGGGCATTAAAAATTTTACATAGAGGAGCAGCCGAAACATTTATAGTGTCTTTAATAAGAAAACTTGGAACAAAATCTGGTCCGCTAGACATTTTAGGTTAATCCGTTTCGCAATTTTAATTATATCCTGTTCTGTTAAGACCGGAACTGCAACGGTATTATTGTCCAAATCCTCCAGACTAACCTCTTCAGTAGACGATACTTCATTATAAATCCCCTCAAAATACTCGGCAAAATCCTTGACAATATCATTAGGGCGATCGAGAGTTTTACCCTGATAAGATACTTTATCGGGAATAGCGCAGCATTTTTTTTTCTTTTGTTAAAAGTATCCATGGGATATGTAAGTTCAATGGGTTGAAATGCCCAAAGGAGGACTCTTAATAACACTCTATTGGCCAGATTTTTCCTACATTAAACCCACATATTTCGAAAACTGTTCAGTCCCAAGATTTGAAGTCTCCAGAGGACGATCCCTGATAACCCCATTTTGACCATATTTACTCCACGGTTCATTTTCGAGCTTCGTGCCGATATACACATTTACTACTTTATTCCAAAGTGTAAGCCAATTAGACAAAAAAGATTTTTTCGATAAGATTTGTGCGAGGTCTTTTTTAAAAATCGAAATGTTTGAATTTTCTTTCAGGTTCAAGTTTTTTAGAACCTTACATGGTATCCCAATCTATTTGGATAAGAATTTTGATGATGTGAAAGGTGTATAAGCTTGTCAATGTCTTCGGAGGCGGCAAAATTTGCCTGGGAATTTATTGTATCTAATGCCCAGGCGACAGGGACCTATATAAAAGAAAAGTTCTGTAGGCGATCATTTACTTTGGTTACTAGGTAATGTCGGGATCTTAGAGGGTTGTTAGAGTCTAGGGCGCTCATGAAATCGCTGATGATTAGAACGTTATAAGGATGTAGTGGAGATTATTCGCCTAATTCCTTCTCGTATAGCAAAATGTGAGTAAATTGGTGATAGATCGTTTATTTCAAATTTATAAAGATTGTTTCTATTATAACAGCTGCTCCGACTTCTTGAAGGAATTCGATTTATCGGTTGAGAGCAAAAAAATTGGAAGGGATAGCGGAAACCTACAAAAGAAGGCTAAAAGCCTAAAAAATTATCCTAACATGCAGAAAATAAGTCACAAATTTACTAAAGGAGGGGCTATATGGATTCAACGCATAGAGAAATTTGTTAGTAAATTTGTTATTAAAATTATACGAGTTTGGCAACACGATAAGCAGAAAACCAGAGTAATCTTTGCTGATGTAACGATATCCTGCATAGTCTTTAATGCGTTTGTAATTTTCTAATCGCAAATGTTTGTTTGAATATCGGAGAGATTTTTATTATGAAGAATTATTAGAAGACTTAGGACAGGCAATATCTTCATTATGCGGTAAAGCTTCACAAGGAGAACAAAATGATCTAACTGGCCAGAAGAAGCATCTGAGAAGGTTTGAGTTCTGATGAGGAATTATTAGAAAGTATCAACCAGTTGGAGATGGATTATTATCTTCATTCCTCTAAGGAAGCATATTTTTTGACATTCCTTTTCCTTACCTCTTTTAGAACAGTGGCATACTTATGTGTTACTACAGATTGAACAACGATGGAAAATCCTTATTTGACATTCTCTTTCCCTTTACTTTTATAGAATCGCAGCCCTGGTAACTTTAATTAGTTCTCGGTCTTTTAAATTTTTTAATATTTTATTATCAAATCAGATTACTAATTCAGAGCATGAGACGACTCCGACAGGGGTGAGGAATACACGAAACAGAATAAGAGTGGAATTTTGTGAGTTTAATGGTTTTTCCAGATTTCTGTTCATTTTTAAAAAAGTCTTTTTTTCTTGTATTAAATAAAGTTTCGAAGTAAAATTCTAACGCATTGTTTGGGATAAAAAAGATATATTTTTGAATGAACCTCTAAGCTGTTGTATGCGGAATGATTTGGAAATTTTAATTTGAGGAAAATTTTGATGCGGCTTAAATACTTCATGAGTACCTAGGAATTTACTGTAAGATGTCTGACAGGAACCCATTGTAACTCATTTTACAGAATCATTCGTCCTCTGAGTACTGCATCATATACCTTAAGATTGCATGAACACAGGACATTATAAACATAACTCTGGAAACTCCGGTATCGTCAATTTCCGTAACTGATGAATAGTCAGCCCCCTGAGGGGCGTAAGGTATAAAGTCGAACAGCAATCAGTGTGCTGAGTTCTCACGTAACTCCAAATGGCTCCAAATGGTTTGGGATTGCCTAGAGGAACTATATGAATTAGGTAGGAATAATAGTCACCCTCATGTAGATACTGGGACACACCGAGATAGAGGGGAATGAAATAGTAGACAGACTCGCGAGGAAAGGAACTGAAACACCATTTCTAGGGCCAGAGCCTTTTTGTGAAATCAGTAGCAGCGTAATGCTGGAAGAACTAAAGATAGAAAAAGAAAGCAGGAGTTCCAATTATTGGACGGAGCTGCAAAGATTGAGACAAGCAAAGGCACTTCTTGGGAACTACGACCAGAAGAGATTCAAAGAATGCATATGCTTGAGTAAAAACCAACTCAGAGTTCTAACAGGGGTCCTGATGGGGTATTGCCACCTGAAGGGATACCTCAAGAGATTCGGACTGGCAAAAGTAGAAGAGTGCAGATTCTGTGAGGAGAAGGGTGAAACCGCTATTCATATCATTTCAGAGTGCAGCGCTCTAGAAAACCCTAGGATGCAATTCTTGGGAACACACTAAATCGAAGAAGGGGAGCTACCCACCTTGAAGCCGTTCAACATCCTAAGGTTCCTGAGGGAAATAGGACTGGAGGACTTGCTCTAGCCGATAGGGTAACTCTTACGACTTGGCAGTAATAGGGAAGTACCAGGTCGCAGTGTACAGACCCCCGTTATATGCACATAATAAAAGGTATAAATAGAATCGTTCTTAATTTACTATTATCATTTTTTTTAACACAGTCACGCAAACAACTGCATTTATACTTTTTATAGCGAGTTCTTTCTTACGCCACTGTTTTTTTTTTAACTTTTACTTTCCAATTATTGAGCAATCTAAACAATAAAAAAAACAACGGTACCTTAACGTGTGTTGGCCGTTCAGTTTATCATTTATAATTAAAAACAAATAAAAAATAACTTCATGTGTAGCACGTTTAATTACTCATGCTAGTTGTACATAAAAATGTGATGATTTATCGACATTTAATTGAATCTTATTTAAATAATTTAAGAAATTCGCAATGTTCTAAAAAAAGAAAAAATCTTATTGGTAATTTTCCGCTTTTTACAAAATGACAAGTTTAAAAATTAAATTTTTAATAAGAAATGAAGAAATCTTTACTGCTGTAGAATTAGTTTAACAGGAAACAACTGTCTATAAAAAATAATAAATTCTAAGACATGTTGGCAGGTTTAATATCCTAACGAGAGACCAGATCCAGAAGGATCAGTGCCGATATGGATGTCGAACATCAGAGATAATCGAACTCATAACAGGAGGATGAAAAGCATTTGCCACATCGGAGTACAAGAAAAGACACGATTCAGCCGCCAAGTCATCCATCAAGAGTTGGCAGAGAAATTCAAACTGTTGCAGGTAGAGAAAATGCCATACTATGAATATAGCTAGGAACTTGTTCTGGAGAACAGCAAGTTCACGCTGTATTGGGATCGAACTGTGCTTACGAATCATGTATATAACAGATCAAACATCGTGCAAGCGAGCAACACTAATAAAAGTCGCCATCTCTAATAATAACAATCTAAGAGATAAGGATAATGAGAAGATCACCAAATACAGAAATCTAGAAGTGCAAATACGCAGACACTGGGGAATGAGTACCATCCGGACGATCCCCATAGTTCTAACAGCAACCGGCATAGTACTGAAGAGTTTTCTGCTTAATATCAAGGGATTGGGCCTTAGCGAACACCTGTATAAGGCTATGCAAAAGGCATTGCTACTTGAGATCGCCCGAAGTGTCTCGATGTTTATGGGAAATATAGAGGACCGTAAGTAACATCACCTAGATAGGGCCCGACAACACGGAAAGGGTCCCCACAGAGCTCCATCTTCATTATATCTGAATATATCTGGGATGAGTGAATGTTCCCTGAAAGTGCGAAAGTCGATTGGTTAAGTCTGTGCATAATAATAATAATAAATCATAATATTTACACATCGTGAACAAAATAACATCATCGCAACTCAACAAAAAGGATGCACCAGAAGAGCAACGTTATATGTATCCAAGCCCGTACCAACTGAAGAAACCTCTTTGCTGCTTATGTGGATTATAAGAAGGCCTTCGACTCAGTGCCATATGAGGGAATGTATAGGGTTGATATTTATTTCGTTTCCTTTTTAGAGCGCATCATGTTAACTGGAAGAACTAGGATCCAATTGCAAGTGTCATCCAACGATATCCTCGAAACTAATACAATCCCAATACGAGGGGAATATTTCAAGGCGAATCATTAAGCCAATTGTGGTTCTCTCCTGCAATGAATCCATTTTCACGCCTTTTGAACTCCACCAGATACGGCTTTAGTATTAGAAATAACAATGAAGAGGTGGTAAGATTGAATCATCTTTTATACAAGGATGATCTTAAACTGATGCCTGCTATCAGAAACCAGTTGGAATAAATGTTTAAAATTGTAGGAGTTCTCTGGGGATATCGGAATGGAGTTTAGACTTGACAAGTGTCGTATTTTGAACATCGTTAAAGGAAAGATACAACCAGGAGCATTTGAGGTGCAAACTGGTGAAACTATAGCTGCAATGGAAACGAAACAAACATACAAATACCTAGGTATGAAATGAAAGAATTAACCATCGCACTATGAAGGCCGAAATAACCACCGAATTTGTCAGGAGGGTAAGAAGGGTATTACGAACTGGTTGAAATGGTAGAAATTTATTTTAAGGCGCTCAACAGGTACGCATGCTCTGCACTTAGTTACTCTTTTGGAACTGTAAAATGGAGCAGGATGGACATCGAACAGCTGTAAAGAAAAATAAGAACACTCTTAACAAATGCACACAAACACCACCCTCGGAGTGCTATTGAACGTACAATGCTTCCAAGGCATCAAAGAGGAAGAGGATTGGTCGATATTGTTCATATTTCCACAGGTTAGCGGACTCTTCCACACTACATCGAGCAATATGCGAGGCAGACGATTCAACGCCGCTACAGCTGAGGGAACGGGATATTGCAAACAGACCAAGAGAAGTGACAAGCTTGGCTACAGAAGCCACTTTATGGACGGCATCCAAATAAGATCAATCAGGACAATGTCGACAACTCAGCGTCGAACTACTGGTTGGTTTCAGGACAAATGTCTCCGGATATGGAGGGCTTTTTGTGAGCTATCCAAGTCTAGGTTATTCCGACGAAGAACTATCGGAAGTTCATCATCAGAGATCCCTCAATAGAAAATGACCAATGTAGATATGGCTGTCGAACATCAGAGACAATCCAGCACATAACATGAGGGTCCCCACGGAGTTTCATACTCTTGGTGTCTTTATATACCTGGTATGAGTCAATAATCCCCTGGAGGGAGTGCCGAAGCTTGTAAATCTGAAAGTGTCTATTTCTAAATATTCATCTAGATATTACATGGGACTAATTAAAACGTAAAATTCACAACTAGGCGAAGAAGATAAGGAAATTAAAATAAAAAAGTAGTTATACGAAAAACAGAAAAAAGAAATTAGATACAGAAGAAATGATCAGCGCTTATTCATTATAAATTTAATATAATTTATTTTAAAGGCAGATCGTGAAAGCTCTTTAAATTTATCGGGCAAAAAATTGTTAAATTAGCAATGTTATATGAAAAGCTACGCTCAAATATTGTAGTTTGATGATACGGTGGTTATTGTACTTGTAAATCTAATATTAATATTATGATCATGGTTTCTAAATATAATACGTTTATATAAATGTGGAAAATTTTAAAGAAATCATTTTATTTAAAAAAATACATGCACGATTTAAATCTCTTCCATGCTTAACCAGCCGGACTCTATCAGTTTATGCGAAATATTATGATCTTAAGTAAGAATTCTGCACAAGCTGAATTTATGTTTATCTGTGGCAGTAAGACATTTAAATACCATAAATAGTGTCCCCATGGTTAGTTCAGGTCTTCATATATCGTGACAAAAGCCCTCTGCATGCAGTTAGATACATGGGCTCTAAATCTGTCAAAAATAACATCTAAATTACGCACATTGTCTTTTATTGGAAAAACTCCATTTCTATATTATTCGATATTTTTCAATATTTTACATCTGCCCTACGGCCGAAGATCATTATACATTTCTAGGATTGAATATAAAAGAGTGTTCCAATGACAGTTTGCTTAACAAATTTAATTCCCTATTTATAGTCTTACAACCTTCAACAGCATCAGCCCTATTAAATAATAAATATAACTGCGTGCCATCTGCATAACACTGAGCAAAACCTGCATAGCCTCTGGAAGGAAAGAACTAAAGATGACATACAACAGTGGAGACAAAGCCGAGTTTTAAGGCACACCACTGTTATTCATTACAGGAGCCGACACTCTTCTGCAAATTCGAACTGACTAACATCTGTTGCTTAAAAAGTTAAAAAATAATTTAATTGTCTTCTCAGAAAGACCAACATAATGAAGAATATCCAAAAGTAACTTGTGATTTAGAGCATCAAAGGCATTTGAAAAATCTAACAGCGCTAAAATTGTAATTTTACCATTCTGACGCGTTTTCGTAGGAGGGGAACAGGTTGTGCTTTATGGATCTACTTTGATTATGGCAGCGGAACATCGGTCAGTGGATATTTCTCGTGCAGACAGTCATCGGTCAAATGCTCAGCGCATGGGGTATCGGTTTGACGGTATCTACTTATAATCGGGATATCCCTGCTCTCTGAACTGTTCAACGGTTTGACTGCCTGAAGGTCAAAACATCCACTCGGTGGTCGGTTTTCGGGCGCCACCCTCGGGATTCATGTGGTCGCGGGCCCACTTATGCACCGGGCAGCTTGTTATAGTGGAGAAACGGCAAGCCAGGGGTCAATTGTGCGTATTAGTGCTGGCTGCCGGCTGCCAATTGTTATATGTAACATTAAAAATGGGACTAGGTAATAAAACAAACGGTTATAAAACATCCTGTATCCTGTATTCCATTTTTTTTTTATAAAAAAGACCTGGCCTAAAACTAACTTACAATCTAAGATGTACAACAAACTAACAATTACACGGTCTAGAGGGCAAGAGTATGTTTTGAGAGCTGATCACGGTAGCTCGTACTGGTCGGTTGCGCTGAAGACGGTAACCCGGCGGTATCATTCACGACGCTATTCACGTACCTCGTACTATACGGTTGCGACCCTATTTACGACGGCTCGTACGCAAATTATCGCGCCTCGTATCTAAAATTCGCGTTCACGGTTCACGGCGCTTCGTATTAAAATTCGACCGACGGCGGTATACGCTGTATGTAACAATAACCCGGCATCGATCGGCGATAGGCGGCGTCTCTATACGGCGGCGATCTCTATACGCGGCGGTGGCGATAGGCGTCGGGGCGACAGTTGTTAAGCGCCCTTATCAACGGACATCGGAGGGCACCTGGCGGTAACACACATTCCTGCTCAACACGGAAACAAAAACTAAACTTACGACCTTCAGTGCGTGTGTATAGGTGACGGTAGGAAAGAAAGAAAGGAACTGACGCTGTTTGTTCTTATAAGGGTCCTCGGCAGTGACGGTAGGATGACACAACATTGCCCGTTCTTACAAGGATCCTCGGCAATGCTGGCCATTAGCGGAATAGGACGTAAGGAAGGTAGTGTATGGTGAAACACCATATACACACAAGCCTAGCCTCACCTACATTGCTAGACTAGGAAGGAGCGGTCCGGCAGGCGACCCAGTCCAGTCCTTTTGGACTGTTGATCCGAATGGAGAACGTGTAGTTCTCCGCGAAATAATGGTCTACTTAAGCTTAAGTAGACGGCCCGAGCTCCTACTACGCTGACGAGTGACGGTGTGCGGTGATCGCGCATACAATACTGTTGTATACGGCGCGTGATTACTATAGTCGGACGCTCTAAAAATAATCGGAAAATCGCATTTCCCGGCTTGGCGTCGCAAATCTAATTATATACCGGTAATATTGAAACTTTTAAGCATTCTTTTCCCGCAAGAATCAGATTTTTCGGATGTTTAATAAATAAATTAAATCCCGGCGAACATACTCATGTCCAAAAATATAGTAACTTCTTTACACCATTACCAATAGTTCCAAAAATATCGTCAGTATGGTGTTCTCGGAATTCTGATTGAGTTTCAAGTAAAATACTAATGGACCCAACATGATCAGTCAAGTGAGCGTTTATAACCTTTTCCAAAATTTTAATTATTAATAGGTTGGAGATTCTTAAATTCCTGGGGAGGTTTTAGGAATCGGTATTACCACTGTTTCTTTCCACAACTGTGGAAATTCAGAATGACGAATGCAGAAATTTATTATATGTTTTATGTATGATAATAAGAAGGTAGAACACAATTTTAAAACAAAACTGTTTATGCAGTCAACTCCCTCAGCCTTAGATTTTATGCCCATTATATATTTGGATATATCAGTCTCGGCGACTTCTTTAAAATTTAAAATTGATGAAACATAAGAGATGTTCGTTATTGTTGTTTGAGGCGAATTGACTGTGAAAACTAAATTAAGCTTATTTGGCACATTGTGGTTGTCAGGAACGTCCATTTTATCCTTGTCTCCACATAATCTGAACTTTCGAAGCTCTTGCCAAACATTGGAAAAATTTTGTAGCTTCTTGTTCTTCTTCTCCTTGTTCTTCTTTCTTTAGTTTAGGCATAAAATGCCTGTTTCTTTCTTTATCCCTTCCGCCTATTCGGATCTTAAATTGTCGCTTCATCTTTTTCGAGGTCGCCCTAAACTTTTGCGACCTAAGGCTAAAGCGTGATTTGTCACGTGCTACCCTAACTATTCTCTCGTCGTCCATGTGATTGACAATTCTGACACACAATTCTTTGATATTTTTGCTTGGCTCTCTGTTCATTAGTGTTTTTCCAGCTATCTTCCGTAGTACCTTCATTTCAGTTTTTTTCATCACCTGCTGCGTTTTTGTTGTGTCAGGTGTTTCTGCAGTGTATGTAATTATTGGCCTAATCGTGACCTTATAGATTCTGGCCTTCGTTTTCACTCTGATATGTTTATTTTGCCAAATGGTGTTATTTAGGCATGCTGCTATCCTAGCTGCTTTGTTAGTTGGTTTTCGAACCTTTGCTTCGACATCTCCATAGCCGTATATTTCTATTGCCAGATACTTAAATTTCATGTTCCGTTGAATGATTTTCCCGTCGGTGACTTTAAGGAGAGGTTTTGTAGCTTTGTTTCAAAAAACATTTTTTCCCTTTTTAATTATAACAGTTGTGTTATTTCAAATGCTTTTATAATACTCCTAGTGTCCTTGTGATCTAGATTTTTCAAGGCTTTATTTTTAGTTTTGATCATTTCTCATATTCTATCAGTTATCCACGGCTCATTCTTTTTTGTAAACCTAGCTATTTTAATTGACGCATCCAGCAATGTTATAATATTTTCATTAAAGAAATTGTCCTTGTCATCCATAGTATTAACATCAAAAATATTTCGCCAAGGAATGGATTGAAATCTCCAAACTCCCTAATAGGTTGGGAGTTATATTAACCAAATCATGATCGGAGATATCTGAAACCGATAGAGCACTGGACACTTCTAATTAAGCTCCTTGGACAGAATAATAAGATCCAGAAGAGTCGAATTGGTACCAGTAACTCGCGTGGGTTTGTCAATAAGATGCTTAAGATCTGGAATATATTGATCTCTCGGAAGTCATTCTTTTACTTGATCATGGCTCTGTGTTGCTCTTAAAGTCAAAGAAAACAGCAATACTTCGTAAATCCACCCTGAAGCTCTAGTAATAGTTCTATAACTTTCAGGTTACCACATATTTGCCACTTATACGTATCATAGCTTATTGCATTTAGAATAAGTGACATACTTTCGTATGTTTCCTTCATGTCAACTGCATATGCACGAGGAATATAGGGTCTTTTGTTGCCATTATGGAGCAGAACTGTTTCTAAACTAAAAATCTATAAATAAGCGCCATTCGTCCGGGTTATGTGTAAATCCTAAATAACACACAATTTATCCTGAATAAAAACGAGGATAGCTCCTGGTTACGGTTCCTAAATATTGCAACTTTGGTTCCAGTGACTAGTAAATTCCATTGTTGTAATCTAGACCGTAATACTTCAGCATGCTCTTTGAATAAGTGGAGGTCCCGAACTAGATCATTTAATTCAGGCTATTCGATTGAATGGGGTGCTTTTCCTTCACTTTCGGGAAAATAAGAAACATCCTTTTCTGATACATTATCGGGTTCTGCTTTATCATCATACATTTCTAAATCTTCCTCCCATTTTGCCGGGGGCGCTGAAACTGGTAAATCTTTTCCATGAAGAACGGGTTTTATTGCTAAGGGAATATCCAGATATTCAGTACTATGTTTGCTCTTTCTTGAAAAACTAGACACTTTTGTCATGCAAAAGTAACAGTCGTTAAAATGATTTGTTGGTTCTCGCTAAATCATTGAAACTGCAAAAGAATAGAAAAGCATTTGCCATTTAACCAATTACTTAGATTTACTGCACAGGTTTGGCAACATATGTGAAGAGCCCAGTCCTGACCACTACTCGTGCTATACTAATACTGATGATACGACTGCCGACTGCTTTTCTGTACTTCAGGTACTTTCTAGAAACATCGGATATCAGAAGTTTGAAAAGCAACGGCGTAGTTCTCGTATTCAGGGGTCATCAGTAGATTCGACTACAGGGCAGAGTGAAATTTCGAATTATATGGGTTTAAATGGGTAATTTCGTTATTTTAAGCCCTAGGGAGTTGAGACTTCATGGTTAACTTGTTATCCCTAGACATCCCCACGTGGTGTTGACACATTGTGCCAGGGGCGGATCCAGCCTCTCTCTCTCTCTTTTTTTTTTTTTTTTTGGGGAGGGGGGGCGGTGATATCACAAAAGTACAGTATGGCAAGCGAAAACAAGGTGTCGCCGGGGGGAGGGGGGGAGGACACTAGCAACATTCCCATTTTTAGTGTAAAAGGCAGGGTCGGGAAAAATTCATATAATAAAAGAATAAAACAAAATGTGGAAACTCGATCTCATGATCGGTGAGATAGAGGAATCAATTATATTTAATTTGAGATAGCTTCACTGACTTTAATTAGGAATTAGATATGTAATGTTTACCAGTCTAAACACAATTTATTTATTACTTATATTTTTGTTTTTGTTGTATTTTATTATTTAATGTTGTTTATCTATTTTTTTTTACTTTTTTATATATTTTTATTTTAGTGTGTCCCACTCTTTAATTTTATATATATTTAATTCCAATTTGCCGTAAGTTGTTTATTATTTTATTATTGTATTTGTGTCTTTTTCTTAAACGTGTAGAATTAACATGTATATTTTATTTTTTTGGGGTTATCGGATTTCCATATACTAAAGTAAACTAAAATAAGATAACAGTACAATAGAAATAAAAATAAGTAGGTCTAATTTTAACTGTAACATACAAAAACTAATTATTGAATCCCATTTTGTTAGTGTTTAATTGTAATTCTGCAGATGGTTTAAGAAATAAATAAACTTAAACGTCAAACGTCTTAAAAATGTTTTTAATTAATAATAAAATGACCGATAGCCCCAAAAATATTTTAATATTATATGGACGAATTTATTTTTTTATATATGTTTAACTTTTTGTATTTTTGACAATAGATATTTTGTAAGTATTTAAATTATAACTTAGAATTTTTTGAGAGAATAAGGCTACATTTTAGTCTGAATGTGCCTAAAACGGTTTGTATGACAAAATTAAAAATAAAAAAAATACAGTTGTGATTTGTATTAAATATGTCAAAATTATCTATATTTTGTAATGTATGTAAATTATTAAGAAATCGTAAGAAATAAAATAATATTATACAAACTTTTTATTTTAAGTTTATTACCGAAATAACTTTCTATGCCATAAATACTTAGTGATAAAATTAACCTCCTTCCGACGCCTATGACAAGGATTAAAATTCTTTTTAACACTTCACACTTCCAAATATCTATTGTTATCCAACCCAAATAGTCCATTATTATAGATCGGTGTTTTTAATTATAAAATTTCTACATCATTCCTATGAAAAATATATTTGTCTAACAGATTTTTTCAAAGACACTGGACTACAGAACACAGGTAGTTTCCTAAGAAAAAAAGGGTAAAAATGATTTATTACTCTCTTTAGTTCTTGAATAAACTATAGGATAAGAGGCAAAATCGGGCCTATTTTCCTGAACTCAAAGCTCTTTGGGGGGGGGGGGGGTCCCCCTGGATCCGCGCCTGCATTGTACACAATTTTCCTAACTTATGGAAAATAAATTTGACAATGCCGCGCTCCGGTATATTACAAATTACTTGTTAAAATATTCATTTTTGCTGAAAAAAATCATAACTGAAAAATCTTACTTGTTAGGAAGTTTTTACCATGCTTTTCGCATTTAGAGACCAAAAATTAACCAAGACTGCCTTTTACATTACAGTCACAAATTGGCTGTAAAGTAGCGTAACCTTTGCTAAAAATTAATTAACAAAATAACAATTCTTAAAGGGAACAGTCTAACTATTGTAAGCTACTCAACATGGACCTTTATTATTATAACTTTTACACGTAAGATATTATTCGCGTTGAAACGACCGTTAAATATTGAAATAAACAGTTTTATTTTTATTTTGTTTTAGTGAAACAGCGCTATTAGTAGACCCGCAGAACACGTCGGCTGTGAGTAAGCAATGGATAGCACTTGTGGTGGGCCACGAACTCGCCCATCAGTGGTTCGGAAATCTTGTCACAATGGAATGGTGGACTCATTTATGGCTCAATGAAGGTAAAACCAAATTTTAAATCATCTTATCAAAAATGTAATTATCTGTCTATTTTACAGGTTACGCGTCCTTTGTGGAATTCTTATGCGTGAACTACCTCTTTCCTGAGTATGACATTTGGACTCAGTTTGTCAATGATTCATATATCAGGGCTCTAGAATTAGATAGGTGAGAGTCTCTTTAATCTTCGATTTACTGATTTCCTTTAACAAATACTTTTTTTTCTCTCTTAGCTTGAACAATTCCCATCCCATTGAAGTGCCTGTGGGGAATCCGTCAGAAATCGACGAAATATTTGATGATATTAGTTATAATAAGGGAGCCAGTGTTATAAGAATGTTGCACCATTACATTGGCGACGAAGATTTCAGGTAAATCTTTTAATTTTATAGATATTTACTTGAGTTCAAATCAAGGAAGTTGGAGAGGGTAAAAGGAAGGAAAATACCCTAAAATAAATTCGGTCGGGCATGTAAAGCTGTACTCCCCTTAAAGGTACTTGTGTGAAGTAGGTGAGGGGGGCAGGACTGAACTTGAACAACCTTTAATTACGTTATTATATTGAAAAATTACAATTTAGATTTCATTATTAAATGATTAATAATAAATGTTGACATAAAATAGATTTAAACATAATTCTCTGGGAAAAAATTTGCATTATGGGAAATCTAGGAAAATGACGTTTCTTTGAAAAAATGTCGGTACTTGCCCCTATTTCGAAGTCGTAGAACATGATTCTGACCTCTGTTTTCCATAATTTTTCCTCGGTTTTGCGGGTAACAGTGAAAAACACTTTTCACTTTGGGTTCAATTTTTTGTACTATATCGTTAAAATTTTGTTACAACCAATTCCATTATTGGAAAAACAAGAAAATTATCAAAAAACAAAATGGCTTCCGCCATTAAATAGTGGTGTGACTCGTTCCTAAACACGAAAAATTGATGATGTTGTCAGATTGCGATTACAATTTCTGTGAAATTCACGTATATTCTTTTCTTTCACAGATTGCCCCGCCTTTACGTCATCTGTGCTGAACAATAACATTTTTAATTAATAAATTTAGGTTAGTTCAGGTTAATTTCACAAACGAAACAAATCTGACCAAAAATTTTGGCTGGTTAAGATTAATTTTACACTTTTTTGTATATTACAAAAATTAAACTATGTTGTTAACTGTAATTGATAAATTTTATAGTTTATATTACGAAAGTATAAGTCTAGGTCAATTTAGGTTAATTCAGATTAGTTTCGGTTTTGCAAATTAACCAAAATCAAGTTAAACCTGAATTAACCAAAATTTTTGGAAGGTTAAGATTAATTTTTCCCTGAGACTGTACAACACATTACAAAAATTAAACTATGTTGTTGACTGAGATTGACAAATTTTATAGTTTATACCACGAAAGTATTTTACATCTGGCAACGTGTGAGACGAATATTAGTCATTCTCCCGAGTTTGATGGTCAGTAGCTTTTCCGGAACGTATTTTTGGTTTTTCGTTGAAAATACAAGTTTTTCTAAATTAATTCGCTAAAATTTGTACAAAAATAGTTGTAATATAGTACATAAGTAATATTTGAACTAATACCATTGAAAATAAGTACTGACATACAATAGATTTAAAGTCGATGTTTTCTTCAGAATTAAAAGTGCTTGGTGAAGTGACGCTTGGCGTTTTTTGAGTTTTCCGGAAAACTGAGGAAAAATAGTGAAAAGTCAAAACCAAAATCATGTTCTACGATATCGGAATAGGGGGTAAGTATCGAATTTTTTTCAAAAAACGTTGTTTTCCTAAATTTACCGTAATGTAAATTATTAACGGGATATACAAAATACCATACATTGATGCATTGTTATAAAAAAAAAAGTTTACATCTCAAAATCAGGATGTTAAGATGTTATGTATTTTCGGTGTTGCTTTCCGAGATGGAAGCTTGGACGCTCAAACAGGACATCACTAATCATCTGGAGGCATTCGAAATGTGGGCATATAGGAGGATTTTGAAGATTCGATGGATAGACAAAATATCAAACAGGGCTGTACTCGAAAGAATTGGGAAAGGGAGAGAAATATTAAACACAGTAAAAATAAGAAAGTTCCAATACTGGAGTCATGTTATGAGAGGAGAAAAATACGCTCTTTAACAATTGATAATTCAGGGCAAGATTCGTGGGAAAAGGAACATAGGAAGACGACGCATCTCATGATTGCACAACTTGAGAAAGTGATACGAGTGCAGTTCCATTGAGTTGTCTAGAGCTGCAATATTAAAGATAAGAATAGCTGTGATGATAGCCAACCTTCTCAAACGAGATGGTACTTGAAGAAGAAGAGATGAAAGCATACAAAATGTATGTTTACAACAATGCAGACAGCCGAACGAAAGAACTTTTCTTTTGAGATGCAAGATTGAAAATGTGACACCAACTTTTTGGAATTTAAAAATAGGATTAGGTATTTAATTGCGATGTACAGGGTGTCTCAAAAGAAAGGTCACATTTAAAAAATCGATTTAAAAAAAAAGTCAGGACTTTATTGAAAAAATGTTTATTACGTATAAAAATACATTGTTTGGGAATTTATTTTTTAAAAATGATATCGTCCAAATGTAATCCGTTGCGCTCACGGCATTCATTTAATCGAGCACTAAAATTGCCCATGACGGCTCGGCAGGTATTCTCCGTGATGTCTGCCATTTCGTTGCGGATATTTTCTTTTAATTGTGCCAGGGAAGTCGGTTTGTTGGCGTAAACTTTTGATTTGACATAACCCCATAGGAAAAAGTCCATAGGTGATAAATCAGGGCTGCGTGGAGGCCAACTTATGTCACCTTTCTTTGAGATCAATTTGCCAGGAAAAATTTCACGCACTCGTGGCAGAGACATGTTGGACGTGTGTGAAGTTGCTCCGTCTTGCTGAAACCATGTTCTTTGGTTATAGCCAGGAAAATTTTGCAGTTCAGGCACGAAGAAGTCATCTAACATCTCCACATACCGCTCTGAAGTCACTGTTACTGTGCGTTCCCTTTCATCTTCAAAAAAGTACGGGCCGATAATTCCTCGCGCCGACATCGCAGCCCATACAGTCACTTTCGGCGAATATAGAGGTTTCTGATATTTGTGTTTTGGATTGTTTGCACTCCAATAGCGGCAATTTTGCTTGTTTACATGACCATTAAGATGAAAATGGGCTTCATCCGAAAAGAAGATGTTGGTAAACGTTGAAAAGCGTTCAGTCATCTGGTTTACGAAGTCAAGCCTCTGACCAGCATCCTGAGGCTTCAATTCTTGCACCAACTAAATTTTATAGGGGTTCAGCTTTAAATCTTTGTGTAAAATGCGGAATAATGATGACCTATGCACATTTAAAGCAACAGCCCGCTTACGAATCGAAACGTTTGGGTCGTCACGAACAGACTGAGTAACACTCTCTACGTTTTCGACCGTTCTCGAAGACCTCGGACGCCCGGATTTTGGTTTATCTAGTGTTGAACCGGTCTCTTCAAACTTCTGGACCCATTTTCCAATAAGCCGAGCGCTTGGCGCATCATTTAAGTGACGAATATGTCGAAAATTGCGCTACAGTCGCCGAATTATCGTTTTTGTAAAACTCACGTACGCACAAAGCACGGTCCGCTAAGAGAAACGCTCCATAGCGACTAAATTCCCAAGAGCCAGGCTACCGATTGACATACCCCCCGCGCCGCTCGGAATAGTTGCGTTCACGCAATAAGCAAAACAAATGTGTACTTTCTTTTGAGACATCCTGTATTACAACAGTTTTAGAGAGTGCGTTGTAAGGCAATTTATTCGCGACACACTAACTTTGTTAATAACAGAGTTTACAAAAAATTTAAAACCTCGAAAGGAAGATAACGCAGATTCTTAAGCACCTTAGGTCGCTATTACTTTCTGAAGTAATATCTGATTTTATGAAACGCGAACACCATAAAACAAATAACCTTTTTAAAAAAATTAAAGACAAAAATGTAAAAAAATTAGTTCGTTAAATAATAGCATAAACCAAAAATTCAAAAAAAAAAAAAAATTACGTAGACTGGATCGAAAATCTTACTGATGTTCACATCCCAAACAATGTTTGCGAAATCCTTAGTCTTGAACCAAATTTTGCAATCCCCTTAGAAAAAGTAGATGACATTCTTGTACCAGAAATAATAATTTCAATGAAACGATGATATACGATCTAAGTGCTCTAATATTCTAATCAATTACAAAAACAATGTCGACAAAGATCAAAATATCTTCAACGAAAACAAAGTTAAAATTTTACATAGTAAAGTTGAAAAAACAAATGTTGCTTAATAAAAATTAAAATTTAAGTGTCCTAAAACTCGATAAGACAAACAAAACCTTTATTATGTATAAACAAGACTGTGACAAAAAAATACTAGACCTATTAATTTTAGACCGGGAAAAAGTCATACATCTCACCAAATACAGCAAAACTATTAAAGATCCAAAATTAACAACTGCCAAGGATCTGTGGACTACTAAAATTACACAAAGTATCCCACTAGGATCATTAGTTTCATGCATCCAGTCACCTTTTGAAAACTTACAAGATTTTTAATATCTTACAAAAAATAGTAAATAAAAATAAATATTATATTAAAGATTCTTTATAATTTAAAAATAAAATCAAAAATATTACTTTACCTAAAGATTATTTAATGATTTTCTTGGGTGTCGTATTTTTATATACTATTGCCCTATAGCCATTGAATTCCATAGCTTTGATACCCAGAAATATTGGTTTTGGGGCTTCATGTCTATAAAGACATTTGATCAGGGCATCGGCATCCTATAAGGTCTCTGTGGGGGTCCTTTCAGCCTTTAAAAAAAAGCGAGTGATTTGAAAACCCAAAAATAATTTTTTTTTCGGTATCACTTTATGATTATAACAAACAAAAAAATTTCACGAAAATTAAAGACCACACTTATTGGCGATTTCAAAAATTTTGAAAATCTAGTTAAATGTAAATGAACCAACGGGGATGAGAAGGAAATTATTTTTCTCATTTATAATATTTCAGAAAAGGAATGCATGTATACTTAACCAAGCACCAGTACAAAAACACATTCACCGAAGACTTATGGGAAGCCCTCGAGGAAGCCAGTAAAAAACCGGTGGGCGAGGTGATGTCGACTTGGACGAAACAAATGGGTTTCCCCGAAGTTTCAATTTCTAACAAACCGTCAGGTATAGAAAAATTTCATATATTATTTGAGTTTGAAGATATGTATGTTCTTAAATAAATATTACTTAAAACTTAAATAAATATTGCGTAAATTCATATGTACGTTACAAGAAAAAATGTATTCTCGTTATCAGTATCATATTTACTGATCTATTATTTCCATTAAGAGAAAACCAAGGGTTTCTATTTTATTTACATAAATGACAAATAGTCAATCCCACAAAGAGGCTTATTCGACTTTTTATAATTTTACAGTAAATATGTTTAGAATTTACTAATAAATTTAATCTAATATTATATACTCCAGTCTTCCTATGAAACAAGGTGAAAAAATTTATTGCAGATATCTGAAAGTTTCAAGTCGTAGGGGGCACCCAGTGGATGATAAATACGTAAAAAAATACAGCTAGATCAGCCCTGTTTTTTATAAACAACATCCAAAATCGGAAAATTCGATTTTCTGTCCGTAGAATTTTCCGGTTACATTTTAGAGAAAACTTGTCCAAATGAAAGTTGTGGGTATTGAAAAGACCTTTAATTTCATTTTCTATACGTCAAAATCGATAAATAATTTATCGAGATAATGGCGAAAAACCACCTTTTTTGCACGATTTTATAAATGTTAATAACTTTTGCAAGAAAGGCCGAAAGTGATGTATAACCCCTTGATGATAAGGCCATTATGTGCCTTTATAACTTTGCGAAAGCTGGATCAAATCGGTTTGGTAGTTTATGAAAAATCTTACTTGTTTATTCCAGACACTGAATGTTCAAACAATTGTCCTTGCCCAGAGGATGATTCTACAGATATTTGCAAAAGCGAAATGGATTCTTTGAAGTTCAAATTACAAACGAAGATGAAAAAACGATTGATTTTTAAAAAAATTGTTGTTAAAAAAACCGTTTAAAGAAGGAGTACTTTTTTTACGTATGAACAATTGTAATAACTTTGTTTATTTGAATGATACAAGTTTGTGAATAAGTGGACTTAAAAGCTGGTTAAAAAAACACGATTTTTAAAAGAAAACAAAGTCTCCTACGACCCTTAGGAGCTAACATAGCATTTTTTTAAAAGTCATATCTCTTTTGTTTATAAATATTAAGAGAGAAATTTTCACAGATTTTAAACGAAGACCTATATTTTATGATGCAATTGATAAGTATGAAATTCATACATCGTTAGTAAAGTTATAGCCCTTCGAAGTGAAGATACGTTTGCACGTGCGTAGCGAGTGGTGGGGGAAGCTCGGCTTTCTCACGGTGTGCTTCTGAAATTCAAACTTCAAATTGGAGCGCGCAACAAAATTATTTATTCCTGTGACAGTGTTTTATATTTAATATTTGCAATGAAATTAAACTGCTAATAAAGTTTTTTTAACCATATTAGTGTTAATATTCCAAAAAAATGTGTTTTCCGATGAAATGTCAATTTTCCGGTATTTCCCGATCTCCTACGATAATGAAAATAAGTCAGTTAGTCATACTTCGTTGAGTTACCCCAGTTTAAAAAAAATGAAGGCTCTGCGTTATCTGGAACCCGAGATATCGTACAATGTTGTTGCGCACTCCAATTTGGAGTTTGAATTTCAAAAGCACATCGTGAGAACGCCGAGCTTCCCCCACCACTCGCTACAACGCACTTGAAAAAATACCTTCACTTCGAAGGGCTATAACTTTACTAACGATGCATGAATTTCATACTTATCAATTGCATCATAAAATATAGGTCTTTCGATTCTCAATGTTTATAAACAAAAGAGATATGATTTTTTTTAAATGCTATCTTAGCTCTTATTGGTCGTAGGACTTTTTTAAATACGTGTTTTTTCACCTGCTTTCAGGCCCACTTATTCACAAACTTGTATCATTAAAATTAACAAAATTATTCCAATTGTTTATAAGTAAAAAAGGTACCCCTTCTTTAAACGGTTTTTTAACAACATTTTTTTTAATCCATCGTTTGTTCATCTTTACTTGTAGCTTTCAAAGAATTTATTCCGCTTTTGCAAATATCTGTAAAATCATCCTCTGGGCAAAGACAATTGTTTGAACATTTAGTGTCTAAGATAAACAATTAAGATTATTCAGAAACTACCAAACCGATTGGATCCAGCTTTCGCACAGTTATAACGGCACATAATGGCCTTATCATCAAGGGGTTATACATAACTTTCGGCCTATCTTGCCAAAGTTATTAATATTTATAAAATAGTGCAAAAAAGATGGTTTTTTGCCATTATCTCGATAAATTATTTATCGATTTTGACGTATAGAAAATGAAATTAAAGGTCTTTTCAATACCCACAACTTTCATTTGAACACGTTTTCTCTAAAATGTAACCGGAAAATTCTACGGACAGAAAATCGAATTTTTCGACTTTGGATGTTGTTTATAAAAAACAGAGCTGATCTAGCTGTACTTTTTTACCTATTTATCATCTACTGGGTGCCCACTACGACTTGAAACTTTTAAATATCTGCAATAAATTTTTACATGAAATTGCTACAAGTTCAATAGGAAGACTGGAGTAATAGTCCGATGCACGTGGCGAGTTGCAACTCAAAAAAAAAAAAAAAAAAAAAGTAGGAGGATTCGACTTTTATATACTTCTCACTTTTGATAGGATTTTCAGCGGTTTTCGACACAACTAAATGAACTTCAAAAACAGCACTAAAAAGTTAAAGATATTAACGCGTATTTTATGTCGCAAATAAATTCAGAATAAAAAGGGCTTTTAAAATTCAATATTAGAAATTCAGAACCGTATTTAAATAAATTGAATTGTTGATTGGTTGCCCAAATACGAAACGTCAAATGACATCTTGAAACTCGTTGAAATTTGCAGTGAAAATATTTAATCGGTTTCGCTCAAACTTTAATATTGAACGCCTAAATAAAAAATAAAATTAAAAATCCGAAAATTATGTTTTTTCTAATATCTCAAAACACTAACAGCCGGATTCACTAACATAGTTTAAATTTAAAACCGCCCTAAATTGACAGCAGAGGACTGACAAGAGCAACAAAAAGTCAAGCAAGTTTTAAACCCTAAAAATATAAGCATAAAAAATAATTTTGGTTAATTACTGAACCGGCAGAAATGCAGAATTTTATTTATTTTCGGCATACAACTATTTCTTTTCCTTATTTCAAGGTTTTATCGCAAAGTTCTTATTCTTAATATCCCTATATAAGCGATTATTTCTTGACATATGTAATGTAAATTTTGACAATATCATAACCAAATAAAACTGGCTCACTGTAAGATTTAAATTTCATGGCAACTAAATCGTGTTTAAGTCTTAAATCTTCTTAGTGAACCTGGCTGTAAAAGTCGTATCAAAAATTCATGATCGTTATATTTTTGGTTCTTAAATTATACAACTTTTTCCCCTATTTAACCATACCTGTATTTCTTTGTATTAAAATTCCCATACTAACTCTCATTCTCTCTCTCTCTCATATTTCTTGTTTTTCTTGAACCATTTATTATATGTATCAATATGATTTTTTTTGTATTCTTGGGATTAGGTTCATAGGTGGATGTTAAAAAAACATGTTTAGACGTTTGGCCTTATGTTTAAGGCATTTTCCAATTTTTTTTATATTATTTTCCTTAAGTTAATAATACCAATAACATTTTTCTTGGTCAAACACCCTAAAATTTAAAATACACAAATTATGTTTAAAATTCCACACATTAATAGAAAAAGTTAAAAGGTTAGAAGACAGTTCAAAAATTTTTTTTAAAAAACTTATTTTACAATTAAAAACTTTATATGATTCTAAAAATATTTAAATTTTTAGAAAAATGTGTAGGAACGCACCTTGAGCTTGCTATTTCTCTTTCGATACTGAAAGATAAAATGTACTGATTGTGGTATTGGAAAAACAATTATTTTTTTATTACATTATTTTTTAAATCATTACTTATAGAGTTTTTGTTTTTTTTTAAACTGATAACATATAAATGTTCTAAAAGGATATTCCCATCTATTGACTTTTAAGAGGGTATATTAATTTTTGATCAGATTTGTGTAAATGTGGCTTAGGTTACAAATTTTTTGAATTGTCTTTTAGCTTTTTCTCTTAATGTGTAGAATTTTAAACATAATTTGTGTATTTTAAATTTTGGGTTGTTTGACCCAGAAAAATGTTATTGGTATTATTAAATTAACATTCACGTAAGAACCTAACTCTAAGAATAGATATATATATATATATATATATATATATATATATATATATATATATATATATATATATATATATATAATATCGATTGATGTTTAATAAAAGAAGAAATTTATTTCCTTTAGGAGATGGTAAAGGGATTACGCTTACCCTTTCCCAAAGCAAATTTACAGCTGACGGGTCTCCTCCTCCCAAAGATTACCTCTGGATGATTCCAATTTCTATATCTACCTCAAGAAATCCTGAAAAAGAAGTCGTATCGACGGTTTTGAAGGAGAAAAAGGCCGATATTTTGGTAAGAATGCATTTTTAATTTTCTTTGTTAAACATATCAAATAAATATAAAATTAATTCTTCAAAACAATAGCGGAAATGATTCTTTGGTAAAAATATTAACTTTGTGGGGCTGTTAAATACGGATTTGGTGGAATTACTAGGTTAGCTTTTATTTCCAAAATATTTTTTTGAAAACAAGTTGGTCGAAGAAATCCGCCAATCGAATAAAAGTACATTTTTGAAAGATTTACAAATCTCAGTCTTTTAATATACTAAATACATGATATCACGTTTAAATATATTGTGTTAAAATATCAAAGTAATCCGCGTTTATCGACAAAAATAACTTTTTTTCCAACAATCAAAAAAATTGAACTGATATTAATGTGAATTTTCAAGTAGTCAGTTGGTGCAGGGGTGGATCCAGCCTCTCTGTTGTGGGGGGGGGGGAGGTGATATCCCAAGAATATAGTATGAGGAGCTAATCGTGGACCGGGGGGGGGGGGGGGGGGTCCTCGACTGATATAATTTATAATGGAACATAATTATTATCTCTAAATTTTTTAACTATTTAAATGGATTTATATTCTTTACGTAAAAAATTATAAACTAAATGTGGACTATACCTTTTTTAATCTTAACCATGTAGTAGGAAGTCATAGTAGTCTATCTTGATAAGAGTAGAAAAATTAAGGATCGCGCGCGGAGTTGCTACCCTTTTAAAGTTTTAAAGCTTGCAAATTTGGAGGCTTGTACATGTTTATGTTTGTGGCCAAATAGCGACATTCACGTTCCTAATGCAGCAAGAAGGGGTGAGCCTATTTTTCTGAATTCGAAGCACTTAGAGTAGGCGATCGCCTCCATCCCCTTCCCCCCTTAAATCCACGCCTGGATGGCATAAAAGTTTTAAATCGGTATAAGCGCTTAAGTGGCTCAAAAAACAAAAAAGTAATTTGTGTCGGTTCTCAGATTCGTGAGCTAATGAGCTGAAAAGGAAAGTTGGGAAATGCGCAAAAGTGTTTTCTGTGGGTTTTAGGTAAGAGTTTAATTACAGTTGTAATACATTTCTTAAAATTAATTTCCTTTACATCTTAACTTGATTTTTTTTCTCAAAATTATAGTGTAGTATCTAATAAATACAGTGAGTGATTCATCAGAATATTTTCGCAATATAGCCAAGATATCGAGATAATTTGAATCTTTCCATGCATAGCGAGTACTGTCGGACTGATAATAGAGTATTTCTTATAATGGAAACTTTGTCGTTTCAGTAATTGGTTAGCTCATTAGTAACGGAGCAGATGTATATTTCTTGATTATATCGACAAATTCTGCCCATATTGCTTATTGGTCGTAAAATAAAACATCTTACGCCTTTCAATGAAATTTTGTGTAAAATGTATTTTCGCATTCCCATTATCAAGTCATTTTTTAAAAATATAATCCCGGATCTGCATGTTTTATTTCCCAAAATTCCTCTGAAGTTCATTATTCAACTATCAATCACCCCCTGTTTAGGTACCTGATGTAACAGAGACTGATTGGGTGAAAGTGAACCCGGGAACCATCGGGTTTTACCGAACCAAATATCCACCAGAAATGTTGGAGAAATTTGTGCCAGCCATTAGAGACAAGAGTTTACCTCCTCTAGATAGGTAAGTGAGAATTGACAGTATTTTTGGTGCATTCGCAAATCCGATAAAAATTCGAGTAACAAGTTTTGGAATTTGTAGACCCATTATGTATGTAAAAAAAAAAAAACATTTTTGGCAAAATATAATATTTTTAGGTTAGGATTGATTGATGATCTCTTTGCAATGGTCAAAGCGGGTCACACCAGCACTGTAGAAGTACTTAAATTTTTAAGGGCGTTCGAAGGCGAAACCGATTACAATGTATGGTCTTCCATAAACAATATCTTGAGCCGATTGTCACAGCTCTTGGGAAACACTCAGTATAGAGCAGGATACGAAAATGTAAGTATTCTCAAGCAAAGAGTTATTCAATATACAGGGTTAGTGATTATATTTTGACCAATAGGGATGTTGACTGTATTTAAATAAAAATATAATTTTGTCGCGAAACGGTAATCTTCAAAATAGAAATCCGAAAAAACACGATATTTTTCTTTATTTTTAAAGAATTTAATTTTTATTTAATAATCAAAATGTAATTAAATCACTCTCAAGTCACGTGACAACGAACACCAATCAAGGTGCACGACGTCACTTGTTCATCGCTGTCAAAGGCTACGTTGTTAGGTTAACATTATTTTTGGTTAGCGAACACGAGTCCCTATTTTGATTTGTTCTGTAGCACAGTCGTTCATCTCCACCAGGTTGTATCCCTTGTTGGTATGTTTGGTGAAGCCTAGGTACCGATATTCACGGATTAGCTGGCCCTAGGTTGAATTGAACGCTGATTTCATCTTTGAACCGAGGAAATTGTTTAAATTCTGCAGCGAACGAACCTTGTCACAGGAGATTTAATTGATTTGAATTGAACATTAAATGTTCGGGTTGTCGAAAGGGGCACCCCGCAGGGGGTGCCGGAGAGGACCCACCATAACCCCCCGACCCAGCGAGAAGCCAAGCCGTCTCACCTTTCTTGCTGTTGTTAAGTGGCATTTGGAGTTGTTGAGCTATGCTCTTAAATTTTGAAAAAGAAATTCTTTTTATTGCCAAAATTTAAAGAGGTATTTTTCAGGGTGCGTTTAGGAGGTGAGCTGAAGTTCTCAAGACGTCTATTTTTGAAAATTAAAGATTTGGGGTTGAAAAGACAATTAGCTGGGTAAAGTTAAGAGTACTTTTTCGTTGGGGCAAATTTTTTGTTACGAGAAGAATACCTAACTTTTTGAAAAAATGGGTAAGTGATCGCTTCGGTAAAACAAGTGTTGGAAATTAGACAATCTCGAAAAACGAGCGAAGTGGTTACAGCAAGTAAAATGTTGAAACTTTATCGAGTATAATGTCTCTGGAGGGTTAAGTTTTTTTGTCTAACAATTTTTTTTCGCGAAAAATGACTTGTTTTTTGATATGTTATTTTGTTCTTTGAGTATGGGAAAATTCAATTATGTGATGAAAGTTTCGCGATCTTTAATTGCCAAATCACGTTCCACCACAACCTCCTACAGATATACGGAGTATACGCGATCTTTGGCCGAACACAAGTAAATCTGGGGTCCTTTTTTGTACCGAAATCCTACCTAGGAGTCCGTAAGAAGGTACTCATTACGTCCGCACTCTATTTTAAAAAAGGGGAAAATCCAGAGATACTATTTGATCCGATCCTGGAATTTTCAACAATAATCCGCCTTTCAGCCATCGGTGTGCAATGATAGCCTGCTCGGAGAACGTCGGATATTGTCACGAACGGATAGGGGTGTTATAGACTAACTTCCCTGATGCACGCGCCTAACCGATTTTATCGTCGGTTTATCGACTCTTCTAGATGATCTGGAAGGTCAGAATGATCGTCATTGTTCAGAATCCATCCTTTTTTGAAAAAATAGAAGCTTTGGCAAAAAAAAAACGATTAGATCAGCCGTGACAACAGCCTTTAGAAACCAAAACTCTATCAGCGATTCAAAGTGTTGCTAAAATCCAGCGGTCCTTCGAAGTCGGCTCAGGTTTTCTTCGTACATCTTCAATTTTGCTTCATCTGATGCATTCTTCATCTGCTGCTAATTTTCCGCAAAAACGTAGGGTTTTTATAGCGATCGGGTCGACACGTAAAATCAGATTATGTTACCAATAGCATGGTGTGACTTTTCGACGCAAATTTCGAAGTCTGATTATGTCGCCGGATCTGAATATTTGCTTAAGAAAATGCTCTTAGCATATAAAGTGGCTTTGGAAAAATGACTTTCTTTTGATTTTTCCTTGTTTTTCTTTTTAGAAAACGTGCATTTTCAAGAGTAGTCTCACCATTTTCCACTTTTTTTGTGTAAAGTGCCACTTCGGCCTTGCCCAGATTCATTCCGAGACCCTCCACCCGGCCCCATTCTTCCTTTTGTTTAAATTGTGAAGGAAGGATCAAAAACTAAATACCCTTATTTGATAATTTTATAAAATCGCTGAATAACAAACAATACAAAACATTATGCCCTTTTATCTGCAAAAAGTTTGAAATAATCACACCGATTGACATTATGTGAAGATTACAGGAAAACTAATGTGATGTGGTTTCGAAGTAAAAATAATGTGTATTGGAAAAAATATATTCACTCAGAAAAGCAGCATAATTCTAATATAATTAATACTTCTGTGTATTCCATATTGTTTCATGGTATAAGACCCTCAGTGCGCGAGCGGTTGTCTTTTTTACATTGAATGAAACATAGTTTGACTAGCACATTTTCTTTAAACGAACAACTTTAAAAGAGATAGGAACAGAGAGATAAAATGGCCAAATTAAAAGATAACATATCAAAAGATATATGAGATTTATTATTTTTTATTTTGCAGTATCAAAAACAACTTCTAAGTCAAGTCTACACTCGGTTGGGATGGAACTGCCAATCCGGAGAAACTCATTTGGACACCCTCCTCAGAAGTCTGATTTTGGGACGTATGGCGCTCCTAAACGATTCAAAGACAATCAACGAAGCCAAAACAAGACTAGACAATCACGTATCGGGGAAACAAGTAAGTTAAAGGTTTTTGGAATTCTCTCTAAGCAAAAATTAAATTTATGTTTTTGAAGTTTCCTTTTTGACGGTTTAATTCAGAGTGGATAATAAAACACGATCTGTCACAGCTGACTTGCGTCAATATCATCTTTGAATAATTTTATTAATTTAATCCTGTAGTGATCCAGGAAGTTATGATATATAGAAAATAACAATAATTAATTTATTATGTTAAGTTTTGAAAATGGAGCACCCAGTATAAATAAACCAAGTGTCAGAAATTGCGTAACTAGATGAATTAATTGATGTCTTTGAGCATTATATCTATAGCACACAGTACAGGGTGAGTCAACGATTGGATGAAGTAAGTTTGTGCCTTTTCGGTGAAATTTACAAAGAAACTATATTTATTGTTTGATACAGTTTATTTTTACGCAGATTTTAAAAATATTTAGGACTCTACAGGGTGAGCCAAAAAACTAGGACAGCATAAAGTTGTATTTTTTTAAATAGTACACCCTATATACGAATCGTATTTTCGATTTAGCTTATAATTTTAAATTAAACAAAACTTTATAGTTTCTGAGATAATTAAGTTTAAAGAAAAAAAGTCACATTTTCAAGCATCAATTCAATCCTAAATAACGTTTTCAATTTTGTGACAAATATATTCAAATTTGGAATTTAGCAAGGCCAAGGACAAGTTAACATAATTTTTACCTAATATTTGCAATAAAAACTACAGGGTGTTGAACACATCGGCTCAAATTTGAACAAGTTTAAATGAATAAATATCTTTTTTTTTTTATGGTACACCCTGTATATTTTCATGTTATTTAATAGAGTAATAAAAACCCTAAAAGTTTTGTTCAATATATCCTATACCTATTTATAATAGTTTTTGAGATATTTCAGTTTTTCTTATTTTCCATACTTTTTTACAGAAATAGTCTTCATTATCATAGTAGCCATGTAAAATAATAAAAAGAAACTACAGAAACAAACAGAATGTGGTTAAATATGATGAAATACATTATTCGTTATATTACAACGGCAATAATTTAATTAAACATAATGTGAAAAAATTAACACAACCATAACGACAAGGCAAATACATATTTACTTTTATACTAAATTGAAACAAAAAAATTACCTATTAAATACTGAGATTAATTATTTCTTTTTAATGAGTGTTCGAATAAACGACCCTCTTGTGCAATGCACAAATTTAGTCTTTTTTGCAGATTTTCTCGGACCCTGGACAAAATTAGTGGCGTTATTGTTCTACAGGTATCCCTAATCCTGTTTCGCATATCTTCCACTGTTGTTGGTGGATTAACATACACCTTATTTTTAATATAACCCCATAGGAAAAAATCTAATGGGGTGATGTCGCAAGACCTTGGTGGCCACTCAATGAAACCCCCACGTCCAATCCAAATTTGCGGATATCGTTGGTCCAAAAACGCACGAACTTCACGATGGTAATGCGGAGGCGCACCATCGTGCTGGAACCACATACTGTCGAGCTCATTCCTATCGAGACCTTGAAGCAGTTGGGGTAGTTCTTCTTGTAGAAAGTTCAGGTAACTATGGCCATTTAGTGGTTCATTAAAAAAGTGGAGTCCAATAATTCGATTATGATGAATACCACACCAAACATTTAATAATCAGTGGTTTTGTTGTTGCACCTCTCTAATCCAAAATGGGTTTTCTGTGGCATAATAATGCATGTTGCGTCTATTTACAGCACCGTTACTTCTAAAAGTAGCTTCATCACTAAACATTACCTTGCATAATAAATTTGGATTTAATTGAATCTCCGCATTTATTGTACGACAAAAGTTTACACGACTTTCAAAATCCTGTCCATGCAATTCTTGGTGTAATTCCATGTGATATGGATGATACCTATATTTCTTGGTAGTACGATTAGCGGTGGATTGTAATGTTTTACATAATGCTGCTATAGGTATAGGTATAGGATATATTGAACAAAACTTTTAGGGTTTTTATTACTCTATTAAATAACATGAAAATATACAGGGTGTACCATTTAAAAAAAAAAATTTATTCATTTAAACTTGTTCAAATTTGAGCCGATGTGTTCAACACCCTGTAGCTTTTATTGCAAATATTTGGTAAAAATTATGTTAACTTGTCCTTGGTCTTGCTAAATTCCAAATTTGAATATATTTGTCACAAAATTGAAAACGTTATTTAGGATTGAATTGATGCTTGAAAATGTGACTTTTTTTCTTTAAACTTAATTATCTCAGAAACTATAAAGTTTTGTTATAGTAAACCCTTAATAAAAAAGATTTAAAATTATAAGCTAAATCGAAAATACGATTCGTATATAGGGTGTTCTATTTAAAAAAATACAACTTTATGCTGTCCTAGTTTTTTTGCTCACCCTGTAGAGTCCTAAATATTTTTAAAATCTGCGTAAAAATAAACTGTATCAAACAATAAATATAGTTTCTTTGTAAATTTCACCGAAAAGGCACAAACTTACTTCATCCAATCGTTGACTCACCCTGTACAGGCCCTATTTGGAAAATGATTTACACAAGTCTGAAACTTCGTGAGTAACTTCATTTTCAAGTAACCTACAACTTTTTATCTGCGAAAACTCTCGAAAATGGACAGTTTATAGTGTGGAAAGCGAAAAACATGTTTATTTAATGATGTATTAAAAAAGTATGAACAACCATTTGCTTTTCACTTGAATCGTAATATAATTATATATAAAAAACAGAAAAAAAGTGCCCCACAATAATAATGGGCCGTTTGACGAGACCTCCCACCCTAAGATGAGGTTATGAAAATTTATCAATAACCAGCGCTATAGAAAACAGCAGGAAAAAAAATTAGTTTGCATAAATAATCCTATAAAAATAAAAATATTTTTTCCACAAAATTTTAAAGCTTTACAACTTCATTCATTCATGTTTGGTTATATGAGTGAAGACAGTCAAATCTTTCCAAAAAAAATTACTTATTTTTACTTTTATTGAAGAGTTAATACGCCGAAAAATATATTTTATTAAAAATACATTATATAATAATATATATTATGTAACACGAAAGTTCAGCATCAAGTATAGAGGCATTGTCAAAATCAATTTGATGTTTACAATTCATGACATGTGGATAAAACACACTTGTCGTTTTTACACTTTGCTCTCAGATGTTCGCCAACTCTTATTCCTAACGTACTCTTTGTCTCTCCTATGTAGCTAGGATTACAATCTTTGCAAGCTAATTTATGAACAACATTAGTTTGGCCGTAACCATTAACTTTATGTTTTCCACGTTTTTTGATTCAATCTAGTTTTTTAACTATTATCGGGACGGTACCCATCCCAAGTCTTCTCAATTTGTTGGAAAGCTACTAAAAAAATGGTTCTACGTATTGTAAAATCATATAAGCAAACGCCGATTTACTATCTTTATTGTCGGTAAATAATTAAACATTTTTTTAAGCTACATTTATTGCTCATTTGCTCTAAATTAACTTTCGAACACTCAAAAACATTTTTTTTCACTTTTTTCACCTCCGAATTGTATTTTTGAATATTGCGCCTTCGATGTCAGATCTTTTGAAATGACTGCTTCGAGCCTTACATATACGAATATAGGAGAGGGAGCGAGAGTTATATGATTGAAATAGAAGCAAATTGTAACAACCTCTTTTTTACTTTTATTGTATGTCTCACCATCTATCGGCATCGTCCTTAAGGCGTCGTGATTTCAAGAGGGTTTTTTGTATAACTATTTTTGTCATTCTTGGGTATCTGTATATTGATTATCTGATTCTGTTGCAGTTTTTGTGTGGATAATATTGAATTTTGGGAATATGTCATATCGAATATTTTTCCAATAATTAGGACATGGATTTAAGTATCTTGAAATGTGCATTTTACAAAAGTCTATTATTGTCATTTTGGGCAAATTCAGCTATTTTCATTGTAACTGGTCATTCTGACAGTAGTGTATAATTGGTAAAGAGTAAAATCAGTGATCATGTGTGTGTTTTATTTTATTTGATGAATCTACACCAAAATCAGGTAACTATATTCAATATTTTTCGTTAAGTCGTCGAGTTCAAAAAATTAAATTTTTTTACGTTTTACCCCCGCTAGAACCTCATGAACTGACCCCGATATTTCTCTTTTGTTTCAGGAGCTAGCATTTTTAAACCATATATCAGTTTTTTATATGGTCGAGTAAATTTTTTTACTATTCTCTTCACAAATTTTTAACAGTTTCTCCCATTGGCTGACATATTCATCTAGACAATCTGCCATACTGTTCCATCTTATTTCACTCAAAAGTTCTAGTGTTTTTCCATCAGCCTGTTTGTATTTTGCTCCTGTCAAGTGGTTATTTCTGAAATATTTAATGACTTGTATAATATGTTCTTTAACGTCTCTTATTTCTAAGTCTTTGCAGAGTAGCTTTAGAAGGTGAGCTGAACATCCATATATTATGACTTCCACTAATGTCTAGCTTGTCTTTTATAGTTCTTCTCATAACTGCCATGTTCGCCGCATTATCTGTTACAAACGATTTAGCATTACAGTTGTATTTAGATTTACAAGATGAAATCAAATGGTAAACAATCTCAGTTAAATAATCGCTAGTGTATGAGGATTTTCCGAAGTGTCTATTGTTTCATATAAGAATGCACGTCTATCTTCAGTAGTTATTGTGGCACAAACTACAGGCTTATTATGCACATTAGACCCACCTTCAATCGACATGTTCACACCCTATCCAGAAAGATCTACAAAACATTTTGCTTTTTCATTATCATAAATTTGATCTAAAAGGGGTTGTAGAAATTGTTTCTCCTGAAAGAGAAGTATAACCAGGTCGTAACATTTCGATTGCTCTTTTTACATGCGGATTGTCGACACTTCTAAAACTACTGTTAGTTGCAAATACAGCTTTGGAAATTTGTATGTCTATTTCTTGCTTTTTATTTGCAGATGTTCACACAACAAAGTTTTCTAAATTTGCTGAGAAACTAGTTTTTCTTTTCTTAGAGTTAATCAGTAAATTGTATTACCTCGGATAATGATAAACTTGCAGACAAATCTACGCCTGGAAATGATCGTTTCTAATAACTACTGGTTGAACTTGTTGAAGTTCTACTGTTTGAAATATTTGCGTTACTTGAGTTTTCATTTTCTATAAAAAAAAAGTGAAATATAAACACAAAAATACAAACCTTCATAACTATTTTTAATTCCACCATACAACTTTCTAAAAGATCTTATATTTTGTAGGTAAAATATAAAGATAAAGGAAATATATACATTTAAAGTTTCATAATGTCAAAAATAAAATACAGCAATTTTAAAACCAGTGTACATATTTTTAATGAATTTCAGATCTCCACTTTTATCGACCGAAATCTGTCAAAAAAGCAAAAAAAAAAATACAAGAATTTAAATGTCATTGTAAAAAAAATCTTGCTTATTTTACAACATTCATTGAAATTTTGTTGAAATCCGTTCGTAAATAAGGGAAATATAAACGTTCTAATTTTGACAACTGTCAAAAAAGCACTTTCCGATTGAGGTTCAAACTCAAAATCAACATGGTTAATTTTCGAGTTAAGAGTTATTTTTCTTCAACATTTGTTTCAAATCGGTTAAAGGGTTTAAGTGAAATTGTGAAACATTCAGACAAACAGATACTTTTTGAAAATGGTGTAGATCCACTTAAAGGCATCCAAAACATGCAATTTGCATGGAATCCAAAAAACATTTTTTCCGAAAACAATAACTACTTTACTAGCGTACTAAGAAGATAAAAATAAATCACATTACATACCTGCAATTAAATCAAGTTCTTCGTTAATTACATCAGCGACTTCT
Source organism: Diaprepes abbreviatus (assembly GCA_034092305.1). Taxonomy (NCBI): domain Eukaryota; kingdom Metazoa; phylum Arthropoda; class Insecta; order Coleoptera; family Curculionidae; genus Diaprepes; species Diaprepes abbreviatus. Next base: position 116,735 of record JASJET010000287.1, on the reverse strand, counting down.
GTATCAACATCTAACGTTTTGCACTTTCCATGATGGTCTTTTAATATTTTAACAAGACCTTGCATTTCTTTATTACAATTTCTACAAATTGCTCTAATACCATTCTTTCTTTTTTTTTTTTTTGTTTTTTTCTACAAAATAATCCCAAATATTATATTTTTTCCTTCCACTAATTTTTATTTTAAATTTATTTACTTTTAATTAACCCGGGACGCATTTGCTTATTTTACACAATTTGATTGTTATAATACACTTGGATGGCTTGGGTTTCCCACACGGTCGACGAGGGATTTCTCCGGTTTTCAGCTGAGATGAACGGTCTCAATTCATGGAGTCGATTTACTTATGCGCTTGCTTGCGGTAGTGGTGGACACTTATTGCAAAATAATTGATTTTTTTGCCAATCATTAGAAGGATTGTTAATAATATTTATTATTATTTAGACTGTAAAAAGTACACATCTACTATCAGTATAGCTTTTTCAGTATTAATCCGAAAAGGAATGTTAAAAAAGAAAAAAATCAAAATAATCATGATTTTTAAAAAAATTTTGACAAAAATCATTGATTTTTAATTTTTTTTTTAAATCATGATTTTTTCAAACCCTGCTTATTAAACATTGCGTGAAAATCAGCTGGTTGACAAAATTTCATACCCTCCTTGTTATTCATTTATACGTGGTAAAAATAACTTTTTTTTCGTGATTTTTTTTTTACTTACTTACTTTACTTTACTTTATTTATTCACCTTTAAGATCAATTTACATATCCAAATATATAGTAAAATAACACTAGCAAGAGGGAGTCAAAGTATTAAAAAGTAGATACACAGTATTAAGCAAGAATAAATAATAAAAATGGGGACATACAACTATAGCAACACACTTTCAATTTTGAGGACTTCAAAAAATTTATCCTTAAAGCTATTGTCATTATTAGCAAATAAAATCAAATATTTATTCAACTTTAACGTTAATTAAGATTGATGTGGAGGACGTCATATGGTCAGATACATATCAGAATTATACAATATACATGAAACACTAGCTATACCCATTAAAAATTAAAAATTAGTTACCTATAATAAAACACATAACGAAAACGGATTACATAATTTAAGTCAATTATCCCATCACCTCAAAATATTCCCTGAGTGCGTAGAAGCCTTCGATCATACCCTAGATTATATTTGAAGGCTGTTTATGGTCGACGGGAGAGACGCTTTTTTGATGTTTGACAGACATAAACATGTTCACTTATCTTTTCTTTCAGTTTAATTGCTTGTCGTGACTTTTTTCGGTGTTTTTAGGTACTAGAAATTGCTATAAATGCGAAGTTTACAATTAATATTAACAAAAAAAAGGATTTAAAAACTTATTTTTATCAGTAAATATTGTTAGATATTGTTTACATATTGCAAATAACAATAATAATAATTTAGGCAACCATATATTCATACTTTATTTATTCAGAATTGACGTACCTCTGTTATTTTTTTGTATAAAATAATCCATAATAGAATTGACGATATGAATCTTCTCGCACAGGTGAATTTTAATATAGAACAAGAAATACATTGACTTTTTATTTAAAAAACCATCGTACCAATTATTGTACTAATGCTCCAGTCAATATGATTTGTAAATTAGCTAATGACGTTCAAAGTGAAGTAGATATTTTTAGAATAAGTTATAAACAACTAAAACGTAAGCTAATGGAAATAATGTAATTAATTTTTCTTTATTACACTATCTTTCGTGTGTGTGTGTGTATGTGTCTGTTTGTGTGTATGTATGTGTGAACGTGTAACTCTATAATTAGGTATCTAATGTATCTGTAGAGTTTGTGTTGAATAAATAAATAAATAAATAAATAGATACTCGTTTAAATAATGCAGTGAGACAAGGATAGCATAAAATCGGTATGTGTGTATCAAGAAATTAAATATCTACTGTTTATCAACACTTTTTCCAATATAAATAAAAATATTATTACGTTAATCGGCGTTCAAACAACCGGGCCCTAGTTAAATATTTTCTTAACTTATTCTTAAAGTTATTGTAGTTATTGGCTGACTTGATTATTTGAGGAAGTGTGTTGTATATACGAATAGGGTTATAATTGACAGATCTTTCAAAGTGAGTCGTATTGTGCGAGATGTAAAGTGGAACATTTGCATTTCGGGTGTTATACTGGTGATAAGTCGAACTCGTTTCAAAACGTTTAATGTTGCTCTTAACATAAAGATAATACTGAAAAACATATACACATTCAAAAGTTTAAATTTTGTGATTCTTAAAAACATCCCTACATGATTTTCTCCTTTTAAAATTAAATATAAGTCTAATAATTCTCTTCTGTATTACTATCTGTATTTGATGCAGCTCCTAGAGAATTACATGGTAAGACATCGCACTTGCAACTATATAGTACGTGATAAGTTAAGTCGAAGAGTGAAAAGAGCAAAATATACCCTATTGTGTTTATTGGCAACCTCCCCGATATGTAATTCCCACGTAGTACCGCTATCCACTGTCAGACCCAAAAACTGACTATAGGAGGCACACGAAATTCCTGGAATCGCTAAGTTATTCTTGTTAAAATATACACATTTAGTTTTATCTACATTTAATATGAGTCTATTTTTTTCACACCCCTTAGACATGTCACTAACGACATGTTTAATGGATATTTATGTCCCATTTGTATTGTAGGCCACATATATCAGTGCGTTCTACACTTCATCATTTCAAAACTAAAAAAGAAATGGTTGTTCATCAGTAAACATAACCTCGTAAAACTGATATGTTTAAGGTGTAGGCATGTACTTAAGATAAATTAATATTACTTAATATAGACTGCGGATCCTATAAAAGAAAGTTGGCTCACTCTTAAAAAAAGATAATGGATTTTCGAGGAGCAGGAGTGGCGGGGCTAAGCACGATACTCTAAAAGTTATTGGATACTCCTGCCACCTGACCGAAATTAGAAAGAGGTATTACTCATGAAAACGCTCTATCTCATTTTAAGCGTGAGTCTATATTAAGTAATATTATTTTCTCTAACGTCTATGGGTGTAGGTCTGAGAAAACTGCCCATGAAAATTGTAAGCTAGTATGACCATGCAATTATAGCAATATTTATTAAATCTCGTTTATTTTGACATGTTGGGGGGTGGGGGTCTCGCCAAGTGTCTCCTTATTTTTGTAGCCCACTTTTTTTTCCCTTTTTTTTGTAGCCCACTTTTTTTCCCTTTTTTTTTTGTATATAATCATCTTACTATTCAAGTGGAAAGCAATCGGTTGTTCATATTTTTTTAATACATCATTAAATTGACATGTTTTCCGCTCTTCGCATTGAAAACTCACGAAATTTCAGATGTGTGGTAATCATTTTCCAAATAGAGCCCTGTACTGTAGAGTGTTAAGGGTACTCGCTGAATTAATGTCTTATTTGTCCTAGACTTTACCTGCTGATTTAAGAAGTGCCTGTTACAAAACCGTTTTGAGAGCAGGAGGTCAAGATGAGTTTGATACCTTGTTAAAATTGTACAGATCGACCGACTTACATGAGGAAAAAGATAGGTAAGTAATCACATAATAATAAAGAATGTTACTGGCGTGTCTGTCTCTACGTCCGGGTTTAAGTTCGACTATTTGTACCGCCACAAAACACAACTAAAACTCTTGCAACTCCTAATTTTTTACAATAATGTAAACTTCCCCATGAAACACTTTACTTCTCAATTTATTTCTCAATGTATATAAATTACTTATATGACTTTATATAGCTCAGGAGTAGGTTGAAACTAAGCTATATAATAAAATAAAGTAAAACAGAATTACATCATTCAGATTTACAAGGATTGAAATTAAAATTAACACCAATATTGGACAATAAAAAGGGAATAACACAAAGTACACTGTGGCCACACAACAATTATGACTAGATGTTCTTCACGGTAACTTAGGGCTTATATTCCATGAAGCCGTTGAACGAGTGGAAAGCATGATTAAATAAAAATGTCTTTTAAAATCAGTCTAGAACTTTTCTTTTGGATCATCATAAAATCCTTAATCCTTCTAATTTCCCGGCCTTTTCAAATGTAATCCTATGCGCAAATGATCGAGCTTCCGCTTTTACAACCTCCCTCAACATAACCATTCCCAATACCACTCCCATTCTTCCTCAAATCTTGCACCCTTCGAAATCAACTTTGATCTTCTTCAGTATGATAAGAACATTACCCTGCTTACTATTATTAAACAACACTTCCTAAGCTAAACCCTCTCTCATCAATCTTTTCAGCTGAGCTGTTTGCCATCAAACAATGTATCGGAGAAATAATTAAACGCTCCTCTTCCCCCAAACATTATTAGCTTTGACGTGGAAAGTATATACACCAACGTTCCAATTAAGGAGTCACTAAAACTCATAAGAAAGAAACTTGAAGAAGACCAGATCTCAGGAAAAGAACATCTTTACCACTGCACGCCGTCATGGACTTGTTGGAAAGTTGTTTAACTAATTCGTTTTTTCAGGAAAAGGAAAAATTCTACATCTAGGATGACGGACTACCCATGGGATCCTCACTCTCACCGGCGGTCCCGAATATATTCATGGAATGGTTCGAGACTTTTGCAACCGAATCTGCAATTAAGAAACCAAAGTTGTGGCTTAGATACGTAGACGATACCTTTATTATCTGGAATGAAAACGACGAAGAACTTCGAAATTTTCTTTCTCATCTGAACAATATCAGCCCAATTATTAAACTCACCATGGAGAAAGAGGTAGAAAATAAATTATCCTTCATAGATGTTTTGGTAGAAAGAGGTGGCAGACAAATTCGAACCTCAGTTTACAGATAAGCCACACACACAGGACAATACTTGAACTACTCATCCAATCACTCCAATAACACCAAACAAGGAATTATAAGAAATTTCGTAGATAGAACCCTAACTTTCTGCAACTCCAACGAGAACTTGCTGAAAGAGATAGATCACATTAAAAATAACCTGACAGCCAACGGATACCCAGTATATCTGGTGGACAAAATTTTGGAACAACGCAGAAATAGGGCAAAATCGACAACGAACGAAGAACGAAAACCAATATTGAACATCCCCTATGTTAGAGGAATTTCGGGAAAAGTTAGAATAGGAAGACAATATAAAATCAACATTGTTTTCAATTCAAGTAACTGTCTGAGAAGTCTGCTTATTAGGGTCAAATCAACAATTCAAAGGGACAAGAGGAACTGTGTGTATCAGATACCATGTGAATGTGGTAACTTCTACATTGGCGAAACACAGAGACCCCTTGACGTAAGGATCAAAGAACATCAAAAATACACATCTCGAGGAGAAACATAAAAATCTGGTGCTGCCAACCATGCCTGTACTCATGGACACCATATAAAATGGTCTAAAGCTAAAATTCTACAATTCTACGCAGAGAATAACACTGGAGAAGACGAAAATTCAAAGAAGCCGCGGTGATACATGAAGACCCTAATTGCTTTAGTAAACCATCTTTAGATATAAGAGAAGTGTGAAAACCACTTCTTAATAATTGTAAGTTAAGACTAAATGCAGCATAAATGGGACCTTGGTGTATCACGCATGACTGCACCCATCTCAGTCATACTCCACTGCATTTACTTTTAGTATAAATAGTAGTGTAGTTTAGGAATTAATTTAGTTTCACTTGAAAACGGATAGAGATAACTACTAGCTGAAACGTCGCGATATTCAACAAAAAAAATGAAGATAATGGAAGTCCAACAGATATCTACTACTTCGCAGGAAACACCGTTGTCCATGATCTTCAAACAAACAGCCTCATTGGGAGAATAAATCAAATAGGTGTAAGCCACAAAGGATTTGGAAGAGTTTTAGGGTTTTTCTTTCCATCTCAGATGATAAAGACATTTAGACATGGGTCGAAACGTTGTCATTCTTAATAAAAAAGAGAATCGTGGAGAGTATTTTTGTTATATGTACACGTTACCACATTATTATTAGCTTCAGTTGCTGATAATTTTTTTAAATTGCATAATTTTAAAATGCCATACTTAAATAAATTTCAATATTTCCTTACTTTACAGGATTAGCAGGTCGTTGGGTGCAGCCAACGATGTCGAACTGTTAAAAAAAGTTTTGGAATTTGCCATGAGTGTAAGTACCGTGCTGATGTGGATTGTTTGTTATAATTTTTAAAGTAAATTTACTATTTGTATTTATAGTTATAGTTGACTTTTATAAAAAGTATTTTTAATTCTAACTTTACGAGGAAGGCGTTTATATTTCGTGAATAACAAACTCAAACAAATTATATCATTGAAAATCTTTCTGAAAATATTCTTCACGATGCGAGGCATGCCTTTGAACTAATCCGAATAGCATTTTTGCCACTATAAAGATGATATTTCCAAAACATGGTTTTTGATCGCATCAATCGTCTCTTCTGGCGTAGAAAATCACTGACTACGTAGTTTGCTCTTGATGTATGGGAACAAAAAATTATTGGGTGCTAAATCAGGGCTGTACGGGCGATGACTCATCAATTCCACATTTTGAGTGCCCAAAAAGTTACCAGTCGACGCGAGCTTATTTTTGAGTGATTGTCAAATTATGCGGGAAATAATGCAAACATAGCTTTTTCATGGCCAAATGTTCATGCAGTATATTATATTCGCTGTTCAGGGATGCCTCAATATCTCGATTGCATTACAACCGATTTTGGACGACCTTTATGCGACTCGTCCATGAGCGAACGGCGGCCACGATTGAATTCACTAAACCAGCGACATACAGTAGTTTTTGTGTACCCTTATCAAGATAAATCACGTTGAAAGTTGTGAAAAATAATCGTACGAAAATGTTTACGAGTTAATTCGATGTTTTGGCCGAGATAAAAATTACTGTAAATAGCATAAATAGTGTCGCAATTAGCAATGCCCCTGGTGGTAAGGACATGTAGCTAGCGATCTATTTTCGACCACCGTAGTAAATGTATGGATGTTTCGTCCCGATACCGGTGGTGGACTCATCAGTAGGATCCACCGGTATCTTTCTGACATCCTTGTACTTTCCACAAACTTGGACCCCTATTTAAGTCCAGTCTTGCCGGAAAGCGGTGGTGAGATGTTATGTTCCACAACATGCCCCCCTCTAAGGCATTTGCTTTCCGGCTTAAACTGTCCGACAGTCCAAGCCGTTAAAAAGTACAGGCCTGAAAAGGAAGTGGAACGGACATCCTCGGTGGACTTCCAATGGCCGGGTCAGGCTTAATCAAAGCGAACGGCGGTTAAGACCCTCGTCTGCCGCCGTCCCTGCTCGGGTGCCATATCGCAATTAGCAATGCTCCTGGTGGTAAGGACATGTAGCTAGCGATCTATTTTCGACCACCGTAGTAAATGTATGGATGTTTCGTCCCGATACCGGTGGTGGACTCATCAGTGGGATCCACCGGTATCTTTCCCAGACATTCTTGTACTTTCCACAAACTTGGACCTCTATTTAAGTCCAGTTTTGCCGGAAAGCGGTGGTGAGGTGTTATGTTCCACAACAATAGCGTCCGTATATCAAAATATTCTTGGTATATAAACCGTTTAAAATGTCAAACTTTACAATGGATCGGTCAGATGGTTCTTAACAATGCCAGCGTTGCCAATTCCTGAAATATAAACTGCTGCCCTCGTTAAAAAAACAATAACATAAAAAATAGAGATAGATGTAAGTTTTTTCTTTAAAAATGCTGAATACAAAAATATGTATTTTTAATGGACTTTTTAAATCTATTCTACTTAGTTTCTTCTGTTTCCAGAATGAAGTTCGTACCCAAGACAAAGTCTTCGTCATTATATCGGCTTCGCTACATCCAAAAGGCAGAGACTTGGCGTGGGAATTCTTCAAGGAAAATTGGAGCAAAATAAAGGAAATATTCAGCGGATATCTATTAACCCGTTTAGTCAAATATCTTGCGGAAAACTTTACCACTGAAGAGAGGGCGCTCGAGGTTGAAAAGTTCTTCCAAGAACATAATGCGCCTGGTATGTATCTTATTAAATGAAATTACTCCTTTATTGAAATTAAATTTGATTTAATTCAATAACTTCACCAATAGGAGGGAGCTTACAAGTGGATGTGAAAAGTTCCATTATTTTTTGTGGATCCAGTCTCTAAAGATGATTCATTCGTTAAGATTGGTTCTTTTATTTCAATAATGACAGCCTTTTTGTATTTAGGAGCCAAATTTGTTTTAAATTCGTTCATTATTTTGTGTTTTATGAAACGTTTTATAATAAAAAATTAGCTTTGTGAACAAGGGTCATCAGATTTTTCCAAATGAACATCATTGTCCTGAAAAGGTAATTATTCGAAATAGTGGAAACACCGAAATTTTCGATAATTTTTGACATACCTCATATTTTTGGGTCGTAGAACCCGATTATGAAGTTTTTTTCGCTATCTTGCGTACTTTTTTCAAAAATAATATTTCACTTTCACTCATATATAATTTGTATTCTTCAATCACCACCTCTAAATTTTGGCCGCTCCCAGTAAAATTTACAAACACAACACACTGTTTAATCATTTTTTTATTAAAAGTTACATAAAAAACGTGGAAAAATGCGAATTTTCTATAAAAAATAAGAACATTGGCTTGTCGTTTAACCTTTTTTTTTGGGGGGATATGTCCACGATTTAGGTCGAACCATGTGATTTCATAAGCCGGGAATGTGTTGTGTTATTTACTAGGCGATATTGCCACGTGCATGTTAAATTTCATTAGGATGGAAAACTTGATAGTTCAAATGCAATTAATTATGTTCATCCAGTATTATAGCTTAAAATGTGGGTAAATGTGTAGATTAGGATTGTCAGTCATAAACAAATCGTTCGGCAAGCTACATGGGCCTAAAAATCAGGATCAAACTTGGAACTAGCCTGTTTTGTGAAATTTAGTGGCGGATCCAGGGGGGGTGGGCAATCTCCCTCCCCAAAGCTTCGAATTCAGCAGGAAAATAGACCCGACTCTGCTTCTTACATTAGGAATATGAATGACCCCTTTCCGGTTGACAATTTGTGTTCGCTTGCGATCGCTCCCCCGCTAGAGCTTTCAGTTTAGAAAAATAGACCCGACTCTGCCTCTAACCTAGGAATGTGAATGTTGTTGGCATATCCTCCCCCCTCCCCCCGTCAACAACTTGGGTTCGCTAGCGATCACCCCTCCCCTCAGGAGCTTTGAATTCAGAAAAATAGATCCAACTCTGCCCCTTACCTAGGAATGTGGATGTTGTTGGCATCTTCCTCCGTCGACAACTCACTTTCGCTTGCTGGCGTCCCCCCCGTCGACAACTTGCCATGCTGTATTTTTATGATATCACCGCCCCCAAAAAGGGAGGCTGGATCCGCCACTGATATCACTATGAGGATCATACACGTAAGAGAAATTAATATTACTTAATATAGACTGCGGATCCTATAGGAGAAAGTTGGCTCACGCTTTTAAAAAGATAAAGCGTTTTCAAGGAGTAGGACCTCTCTTTCTAATTTTGGTCAAGCGACAGGTGTATCCAATGACATTTGGAATGTCGTGCTTAGCTCCGCTATTAAAAAGAGAGGTTCTGCTTCTTGAAAACGCTCTATCTCTTTTTAAGCGTGAACTAAGTTTCTGTTATAGGATCCGCAGTCTATATTAAGTAATATTAATTTCTCTATGTCTATGATTAGGCCACATGAACTTCGTCTTTTTTAAAGTTTTATCAGAAAGTATAAATTTTAAATAACAGTGAAAGAAAAAATTGCAGAATTTCCAGTATTTTTTTTAGGAAAATAGATTTGAAAACGCCAATTATTGAGGTTATAATGAAGGTTATCTTGCAACGTGGCCAGATTTTTGATGTTTTCAATACTAGAAAAAGGATATTATTACAATTACAGATAAATATGCGAAAATAAATAGGAAATAAAAAAAAGAAAAACACCAATTTTAATAACAAATTAAAAAAAATTTTTGAACTAACCTAGATTGACCTGACTAAAAGTAAAAATAACCAGGAATAAACAAATTATTTTAAAAACAAACGTTCTTTGGTTATTTTGAAAGCACAAATTAATGCAGAAAAAGAGAACTTGAACTTACCTGAACAATCTTTGATTCCAACATTAAAGGACAGAGGTATATAAATCCTTCTAAGTTTTCTCCTAGTTCCCAAAGTTTTTAGTGCGAAACGAAAAATCTGTGAAAATCTGCTATTTTGTGTGTCCTTATAGTGATATGTAACCAAATCTAATTTAGTTTAGTTCAGGTTAGGATCTGTTTAAGTTTGGCATTCCGATTATACACTTTTGCCCACATTGCATGTTACAATACTGCAATGAGCACAATTAATTGCATTTGAACTATCAAGTTTTCCATCCTAATGAAATTTAAAATCCACATCAACGTGGCAATATCGCATAGTAAATTACCAACGAATTCTCGGCCTCTGAAATTACATGTTTCGATCTAAATCGTGAACATTTCCCAAAGAAGATTCAAGACAAACCAACGGTCTTCTCAATTTTTATGGAAAATTCGCATTTTTCCGCGGTTTTTTTTATGTAAATTACTTTAAAAAAAATGATTAAATATTGTGTTGTGTTTGTGAATTTTACTGGAAATGACCAAAATTTAAAAGTTGTGATCGGAAAATACAAGTTATATGAGTGAAAATGTCTTTTTTTTTGGAAAGTTACGCGAGATAGCGAAAAAAAATCCATATTCATGTTCTACGACCAAAAATAGGAGATAAATTAAAAATCATCGAAAAATTCGGTGTTTTCACCATTCCGAATAATTACCTCTGACATTATTAACAAACGAGTGATTGTTGCATAGTCCAAGCCATAGGCAAAAATTAGTGCTGTTTTTGACGTAAATTACGAAATGGATGAGACCTATCCAGAGGTGTTGGCGGCAATGTAAGAACAAATCCTACATAAAATGTAACAACATAAAATAGGTTGGAGCCAAAAGGGGGTGTCAAAATTGGCTAAAACAGGTTTTTTGAATCTATAAGTCAAAGAACGCATTGTGGAAAAAAAAGTTTCGAATCAAAGTTGTAGAGATTTTAAAAACCTCAATTTGAGCTTTTGTGAGATAATTTTCGTCAATTTGTTATTGCAAAAATGCCTAAAATCCTTAAAATCTACCATTTTTTTGCATATTAATTATTTATTGCAAAATTAACTTTTTTTGCACTTTTTTTATTTTAAAGGAAAACCCTCGTCATTTTGAACAAAATTATATTTTTAAATAGTAAATCAGTTAATTTGTTGCTGAGATATTTCTATTTGTTTATCCAAAGACGCAGAATATTGATTGCTATAACCTTTTTTGGGTGAACATTTTGACTTCCACAAAGGCTCAATCTCTTCGTGAAGGCCTAAATTTTCATATCGTATTAGGAGCAAATTAAAAAATTAATTCTCAGCCCCTTAAATATCGCTCTAAAAAAGGGGGTGTGCCATATTCATAATTTTCCTACCTACCCCAGATTAAAAAAAAACACAGAAATTGGTCCATTCATTGTTGAAATACGCTGAAATTTTTCCGAGCGTTGCTGATTTGAAGTTGCGAGTTCAGTTTTCTTGCTCTATTTGTGTATAAAAAAACACCCTCTTTTTTAATGCGATATTTAAGGGGTTGATAATTTTTTCATTTGTCTCTAATAAGATATAAAAGTTTAGGCCTTCACGAAAAAATTTAACTTTTGTGGAGGTCAAAAACTTCACTCAAAGAAAAGTTATAGCAATCATTTTGCGTCTCGAGATAAACAATAAGAAATATCTCAGCAACATCCTGTAGATAGCCCGGAGATCTAATAAGTTTTCGGAGGGGCTTGATGAGATACCAACAAAAATTCTAAAACACTCAGGCAACCTTGTTGCTGAACCTATTGCGAACATTATAAATGTATGTTTTCAAACAGGTGTTTTTCCCGACGCACTTAAGGCAGCAAAAATAATACTCATTCATAAAAAGAGAGACAAGCTAAACGTGACAAATTACAGACCTGTGTCTCTTCTATCCTCTTTATCAAAGGTCTTTGAGAGAGTAATATATACTCGTGTCATGACTTTTTTTACATAGTTTTTTAACATTCTAGCAGATTACCAGTATGGCTTCAGACCTAATAGATAGAACTTGCCGTATTTAGAGCAATTTCCTATATCATAGATAATGGGGATACCAACAGGAAAGTTGCGGGGCTTTTTTTTGATCTGTCAAGGGCCTTTGACACAATAAATCATAGACTCTTGATTCGTAAACTCTCATACTATGATATAAGAGGACTATGTGCTTCTTTGTTGGAGTCCTACTTGGAGGGAAAAAGGCAGGTAGTGTGCATCACAAAGGACCATAATAAATATTTTTCCAAACCAGTTTATAATGACCCAGGGTATTCCGCAGGGTTCGATTCATGGTCCTGTGTTGTTTCTGCTGTATGTGAATACTCTCTCGGATGGAATGCCTGGTGGCCTGCTTTGCCAGTATGCTGACGATGCCTCGTTTGTTCTCGCTGGGGCGGGTTTTCTAGATCTGTCTTGGGGATGCTCGCGTGCGGCGGGGGCAGTGCGGGATTTATGTGCTGGGATGCGATTGATGTTGAATTGTGAGAAGACTGGTCTGGTGTCGTTTCGAAAGAGTCGTCAGTGTTCAGAGTCTGTCTATGTGCACTTGCAGGGAAAGACGATTCCGGTGGCTGAGAGTGTAGGATTTCTGGGTGTTGCCTTGGATGCTACCCTTAGTTGGGAGCGGCATGTTGCGACTCTACAGCCGAGACTAAATAGGTTTTGTGCTCTGGTACGTCGATTGAGGGGATTACTAGACTTGCAATCTCTGCGACAGTTACATTTTGCAGAGGTGCAGTCATTGATATCTTATAGCGTGATGTTTTGGGGATCATCTTCGACTGCCCAACAAATTTTTATGACACAAAATAAATTATCCGAGTAGTGCTGGGATTGCACCCTAGAAAATCATGTAAACCTCATTTTAAATCTCTGAATATCACGATTGCACCATCACTATATTTTCTGTCCCTGGCGATGTTTGTCAAAAAACATCATGACCTCTTTGCTGTTAACAGTGGTCGTTATAGCACTGAAATGTCAACTGTCACAAGAGGCAGAGGAGATCTAAGGGTGCCAGCCCATAGTTCAGCATATTTTGAAAAAGGGCCTTATTACACGGCGGTCAGGGCCTATGGCCTGTTACCACAAAAAATAAGGTCCATTGAAAATAGTTTAGGCTTCAAGCAAGCCACTACTCAGTTCTTACAGAATGAATGTTTTTATTTAATCCTTGACTTGTAGATTCAAAAAAACTGTTTTAGCCAACTTTGACCCCTCCCCTCTTGGCCACAACCTATTTTCTGCCATTACATTTTATGTAGGGTTTGTTCTTACATTGCCCCAATACCCCTGGGTAGGTGTCAGCCATCTCATGGCTTGGACTAATATGGGAGTCAATATTGAGCTGCAAAACATTTTATAACGTATTCTGCACGTTTGGATTGATGGAAAACTACAAAATAATTGTAAAAATTAAAAATTTCTTAAATAAAGCTGTATTTATTACTTTGTTTAGGAACTGAAAGGACTGTGCAACAAGCTGTGGAAACCATACGCCTGAATGTCAAATGGTTGGAGAGAGACGGCGCGGCCATTCAAAAATACCTCGCATAAAATTTTAAGTGAATTTTCAGTAAAGCATTTTTTTATTAGATCAATTTACCAGAAAAAAAGCTTGACCTAATTCATAAAGCGGCTAAGTTAGAGTTAAATAAATCATGAGGGAAGATGCGTGAGTGAGATAGCACGTAGCAAATTGTTTTTTTCTGTTTAAAATGTGTCCAAACAAAGCTTAGTAGTTAATATAAAACCATTATTTACCATTACCATGATATTGGCCAGTCATTATTTGTCGGCATTCGCTACTTACTAGAAAATTTTGCTCAAAAACTAATTGCATAGCATCTTCTTTATAATGATTTACATGGACGCCGCACGAGTAAGGCAAGTTTCCCCAAAACCGAACTTGGTTGTCGATCTACCTGTACTTAGTGTTGTACTTATCTTTTTTTGTTGATTTTTGTTTATTTTTACTTGGTTAATTTAATTATGCCAGTTACTTGTACCTACTGTATTTTTAGAATGTTTAATTTTTTTTTATATTATAGTAATTATAAATAAAATTGACATTTGAACTTTTGTTTTAATTCTTCCCTAACCGAGCACACATGATCCAAGATGAAAGAAGCGGTCGGAGTGGTAGTACCAGGCCCAATCTTTGGGCTTGCCAAATCTTTAGGAGGAATCTTATAAGCAGTCCAAATCTGCGTTGATGAATGTCTCAATAGAAATGCTAGAACGGCCAAAATCCGCATATTCATTATATAGCCAACCAGCACTAAGAGCTCTCAGGTCAAATATCTACGAATCTAAATTGACTTGGACAAGCCCTAAATCAATTGGCAAGGAACAACAGGGTAACCCTGATATGGGTACCAGGGTACAAGAGAATCGAGGGAAATGAGGAAGCGAACAGCTTCGCAAAAGAAGGGGATAGCTTTTTCTTGACCCAGAACCTTTCTGTGGACTCTCAAAAAGCCCCATAAAAGAGGAGCTCTGGACAGCTTGCTGAGTGAACTAAAAGAGGCTGGTTTGTATCCATAGGCATATGCCGACAATCTGGCCATTTTGTGACCTGGTCGTGATATCTAGGACCTGGGGCGACCAGTGATGCGGGCACTCAGGATCGCAGAGCGATAATGCTACAGAGAAAAGCTCGAAATAAACCTGGACAAGGCCGAGGTGGTACTCTATAAAAAAGAGAAAAACGGGAAGCCGCTACAATTAATTACATTGATGGGAAGGGTCCTTCAATACAAAGGAACAGGGAGTAAGTCTGCACTCACGACTGAGCCTAAATGATCAGATTGAGACTCGAACCAAGAAGCCCATATGTCCTTTTATGGCTTCTAAACGACCTTTGGGAGCTCATGGGGCTGACTCCGAAAGTATAATTTTACATATACACTATGTTGATCTACCCCCATGATGACGTACCCCGCGATTGTGTGGTGATCTAGTACAACAAAGTTCAAAAGATGACGTGTGGGAATAATGAGGACGTTGAGGACTGCCGCCACTAGGGCTCTGCAGGTAACGGTGGGCCTATCTCCTCTTCACTTATAAAGGATGTTTTTTATAGAGGTATAGAACTTTAAGTTGGCAACCCTTTTTGAACTGGCGGCCATTTTGTCAGCTGTCAAGTGATTTATGTTTGGTTTGGCATTTCAACATGAATAGACTGACGCCTGAACAATGTTTCCAAATTGTGCAAATTTATTTTGAAAATCATGGTTCTGTTCGAAATACGTATCGCGCATTACGTCCATTTTACGGTCAACATAATCATCCATCAGAGCAATTAATTCGATTAACTATGGAACATTTTCGCACTCTAAATGATAATACGCATCCACAGAGACGTCGTACAGTGCGTACAGAAGAAGTCATTGTTGCTGTAGAGCGTAGCGTAGAGGAAGACCCGAATCAGTATATCCGCCATCGTGCACAGGAATTTGATATGTGTCCATTCCCTTTATGGAAGATTTTGCGGAAAAATCTTGGTTTGCGTGCTTTTGTCCTCCAAGATCGTGCGACTTAACGCCGCTAGACTATTTTCTGTGGGGATATGTGAAGTCGCTAGTCTACGCCGATAAGTCCGAAACGATTGACCACTTGGAGGACAACATTCGGCGCGTTATTGCCGATATTCGGCCACAAATGTTGGAAAAAGTCATCGAAAATTGAACCTCCACATTAGACTACGTCCGAGCCAGCCGTGGCGGTCATATGCCAGAAGTCATATTTAAATTATAATGCCAGAAGGTTATCTTTCAAATAAAGTAAATTTCATGTCAATTTAAAAAATTCATCTTTGTTTTATTCCATTTAAAAGTTCTATACCTCTATAAAAAACACCCTTTACATAGAGTACAAGGCCCTGAAGGCTACATACCATCTCAGTTGCCTAGGACATCTCGGAACTGGAACGGGCGGCTTCACAGGTGTCTATGAAAGCGTCGTGGAGAGATGTCCATCATTCCCCATGCAGATTACTTGGCGCCGGTCTTGAAACCCAACCACTCTCGTGAGATACTTTTTCCAAGTAGAGAGGATTGGGAGGAGGAGCAAAATCTACCGAGAAATGAATTCTGGTGGTTTACAGATGGATCATGACAAGATGAAAGAGCTGGAGCCGGAATGTTCGGCAAGAGTACGTGAGTCTGAAAGTTCTACTCTCTCGGACAACGTGCGACGATCTTTACAACGGAAATTTATGCAATTCTGCAGTGTGGCCATCTCTGTGGGAGGGGGATAAACAAAAAGTAATAAACATATGCTCAGACCGTAGGGCTGAGATAATGACACTGAAATCTAGTGTCTGGTGTCTAAGTGCAAGGATGTACTGAACAGTCTGACAAGGAACGGCTGCACAGACTCGTGTGGGTCCCGGATATACACGGGAACGAGGAAGTTGACCGTGTGGCAATTGAATCATATGGACCCCAATCAATTCTACCTGCCGTTGAAAAAAGGGAATTAAAATTGTTACTGGAAAGCAAATTTGTTGTATCGTGTAGAGGAGCACCTGGGATGAGGTGTGCCAAGGAACATAAGTGTACCTGACGCTCGGTTTACTGGGGAACTTCTCTTCCTAGGAAGGAAAGAGCTGCGAATTATAATCAGAAAGACAATTCTGTTGCCGGAAATAGGCAAGTTCAATTAACGAGGTTGCTTGGATTCGCGAAAGCAATTGACCTCGAATGACCTGCATCTATGGTGAGATGTAAAGGGGCCAACGAGGCCCAGACATCTATGATTAAGTATCACCATCTTTTTGTTTATTCATTTAGACGCCTGGTCTGCACAAGCGAAAAAATTCATGAATCCTTCGTCAAAGAACGCAAAAGTGTTTTTAAATTTCGCAAACAGGAATATTCAAGTAATAATAAATCTTCACAGAACTCTGTCGTCCGAAATACTATCTCAAAAAAATGGGCAAAGCTGAGAATGATACTTGTCGTTTCTACGATCGGGCAGTTGAAACAGCAGAGCACCTGCTATGAAAATAGATGGCATTATTCTGGCAAGAGACTTAAATTCGTGGAAAGATTTACCTTGATGCCTGAAGAAGCACAGCACCTACACCCCAGAAAAATAAACTTCATGAAAAATCTAAATATCCCTGGCTCATATTAGGGTACAGTACAAAAGATCTTATAGGTCGAAGTGCTGTAGAGAGGCAAAAACAGCTTTAACGATCTATTCGTAGTCTACAAATCCAGCACACAACCTATAAAAAGCCATTCGTCGAAATACTCAGAAAGAATGAGAAGATTAAACCGCGAGAATGGAAGAGACCTTATCCGGTTAGGGGAGATAATAAAGAATTTTATATCAAAATGATTTTGTCCATCTCTGGCGCTTGTAGTTGAGGTCTGTTTTTTTCTGATATTATATGAGTGATAGTCACTATTTTAGAGAGTTATATAACAGGCTACACAATATAAACATACATGGCACCGTTAGTATTGAATGAATGAACAAAAGGTGACGATATTTGATGGTTGATGTCTAGGCTTTACATTTCACCATAGCTGCAGGTGATTCCGAGGCTGATCGCCTTTGCAAATTCAAGCAGCCTAACTGCTTCCGAATTATATCTCTGAGATGTCTCCTTTCTAAGAAGAGAAGTTCCCTTGTAAGCCGCACGCTAGTTCCAGTCCCATACGAGTCTGATTATTCTGCCATTTCTTGTCACACTGTTCAGTACATCCTTGCACTCTGACATCTGTCTTTAGTACTATTATCGCAACCCTACTGTCTGAGCATATGGTTATTATCCCATTCCTGTTTAAGTCCTTCTTGCAGAGATGGTCACACTGCAAAATAGCATAGATTTCCGCTGTAAAGATCGTCATAGGTTGTCAGAGAGAGCAAAAATCTCTGACTCCCATGGTCTTTCCGGCTCCAGCTCTTTCATTTTATCGCGATCCATCTGTGAACCACCAGGGTCCATTTTTCAGAAGATTTTGCTTTCCCTCACAATCCTCTCTATTTAGCAAAAGTACCTCAAGAGAGTGGTTGGGTTTCAAGAGCCATGTAATCTGTTTGCGTAGGGAGTGATGAACATCTCTTCACCGCGCTTTCGCGGACACCTCAGTAGCCTTCCATTCCAGTTCCAAGATGCCCTAGGCAACTGAGACGATAAGCAACCTTCAGGGCCTTATTCCCTATGTACAAGTGAAGAGGAGGTAGGTTCACCAGAATCTCCAGAGCACTAGTGGGGGCAGTTCCCATCAAACGCAATAATCCCACAGAGCGGCTGATCCGGCTTCTCTCTTGGGGGGAGGGATGAAAAATACAGTATAGCAAGTGAAAGCTAGTTGTCGACGGCGGGGACGTCAGCAATTTTAAATTTGAGGCTCTTAGCAAGCGGAAGGGAGTTTTCGACCGTGGGGGAGATGCCAACAACATTAACATAGGTAAGAGGCAGAGTCAAGTTTATTTTTCTGAATTCAAAGCTTTTGGGGGGAGCGATCTCAAGCTAACGCGAGTTGCCGACGGAGAAGGGAGATGCCAACAACATTCACATTTCTAGGTAAGAGGCAAGGTCGGGTCTTTTTCTGAATTCAAAGCTCTTGGAGTGGGGGGGGGGGGCAAATGCGAGTTGACTACGGGCAGGGATGCCAACAGCATTCATATTCCTAGTGCAAGAGATAGAGTCAGATCTATTTTCGTGAATTCGAAGCATTTTTTTAGGGGGAGGGGGCGTTCACTTTTCGAAATTAGCTCAACGCGACGGTGGTTTGCTTAATTTAGAAAAGATTGTCGATTATTCGCATCCGAGAATTGGCTCAACGCGACGGAGTGTAATTTGGAAGATGAACTGAACTACGAGAATTTGTTCCAAAATTAGCCGAATATTATAGTTATAGCGTCGAATTTAGGGGTCCCAAAGTATTTGCTTAACGCTGTGGTATTGTTGCAAAACTTGGTAATATGTAACTAGACGCATTAGATTTTAATTTTCATTCGAACGATCTTGTCGGAATCGAATTCTCGATGCAATGTCGATATGAGTAATTAATTATATTGAACAATTAATTGCATGAATGAATGAATGAAAAAGAGGTGGTGATACTAGATCATTGATGCC
The DNA here is from genome assembly GCA_034092305.1 of Diaprepes abbreviatus. Taxonomy (NCBI): domain Eukaryota; kingdom Metazoa; phylum Arthropoda; class Insecta; order Coleoptera; family Curculionidae; genus Diaprepes; species Diaprepes abbreviatus. The sequence continues at coordinate 97,446 of JASJET010000287.1, read as the reverse complement.
TAGACCTCCATTGGGCCCTTTACATCCCGCCATAGCGGCAGGTTATTCGAGACCGATCGCCTTTGCGAATCCAAGCAGCCTCGTTAGTTGAACTTGTCTAACTGCTTCCGGTAACAAAATTGTATCTCCGAAATATCTCTGTCTCAGTCCGTTAAGTGCTGGGCATTCTCTAAGGATATAGTCCACAGTTTCATCCTCCCCCAAACACCATCTAAACGTCGGGTCGTCTTCGACACCGAATCTATGAAAATGGCCCCTGAGTTGACAATGTCCTGTCAACGATCCCACCACAATTCGCAGCTCTTTCTTTCCTAAGGAGAAAAGCTCCTTAGTATGCCGTATCCCCTTCATGATTCAATAAATTTGCTTTCCAGCAACGATTTTGCCAATAGCAATTGGGACAGTTAGTATTGGCTGGGGTCCATACAGATCAGTTGCCGAACTCAACTTTGCCAGATGGTCTGCTTCCTCATTCCCGTATATGCCCGAGTGACCCGGGACCCTTACGAGCCCGACTATGCAGCCGTTCCTTGTCATATCATTTAGTACGCCCTTGACTCCTGTGCTCGTGCCGAATACTCCTGCTCCGGCTCTTTCATCTTGTCGGGATCCATCAGTATACCACCAGGATCCATTTTTCGGAAGCTTTTGTTCTCCCTCCCAATCCTCTCTACTTGGCAGAAATATCTCCAGGGAGAGGTTGGGTTTTAAAAGCGGCGTCATGGGTAGTAATCTGTCCACATTGGAAGTGATGACACCTCTCCACCGCGATTTCCCAGACACCTGAGTAGCCGCCCGTTCCAATTCCAAGATGTCCTAGGAAACTGAGGCGATAAAGTCTTCAGGGCCTCGTTCTCTATGTATAAGTGAAGAGAAGGCAGGTTCACCAGGACTTATAAAGCCGTGGTGGAAGCAGTCTCCATCACACTCAATATTCTCACACAAGCCATTATTTGAACTTTGTCAAGTTGAAGAATGTGTTTGCGCTTTGTTGTACTACGCCTCCGTACAATAGCGGCGTATGTTATCATGATGCGGATCACCATTGTGTATATCCAAAGTAGCATCTTAGGTGTCAGTCCCCATGTACACCCAAAATCTCGTTTACAAGCTCAGAAAGCTTTCTTGGTTTCAGCCTCAATATGATCATTCCAGTTCAGTCATAAGTCAAGATTTACTCCCAGCTATTTAACTGTCCCCTTAAATTGAAGAGCCCTTCCCACCAATGTAATTGTAGGAGTCTCCCCATTTTTCTCTTTTTTGTAAAGAGCACTATCTCGGCCTTGTCTGGATTTATTCCGAGCCCCTTTCTGCGGCACCATCGTTCCGCGATCCGGGGGGCCCGCATCATTGCCTCCTGGGGGGCCCGCATCATTGCCTCCTCCAGGTCCCGGATATCGCGACCAGGGCACAAAATGACCAGGTCATCAGCATAGGCCTGTATATACAAATCGGCATCATTCAGTTCACTCAACAGGCTGTGCTCCACAGTAAAGGCGATAGCACTCCTCCCTGTGGACAGTCCCTACTTGACAGTGCTTTAACAGTTACAGTGTTGAGCTCAGCATATATTATTCTCCCAGTTAACATTGCTCTGATCCATGCGACTACTGTCGGTTCAGAGCCTCGCCGTTGTAGAACATTGCATATTGAATCGTGAGACGTATTATCGAATGGCCGCTCGATATCGACTCTTGTGACGAGTCAGTGTAGCGTCGCATCTGTAGATTTTCCTGCCTGATTGGCAAATTGTAACGGATGAAAGGGATATTGCATCATTATTCTTCTTTAATGTATCTATCCACCAACCTTTCCAGTGCCTTTAATAAGAAACTGGTCAGGCTGATAGGGCGGAAAGACTTAGGATTCGTGTAGTCTGTTCTTCCTACCTTGGGAATAAAGACTACTTTTGTTTCCCTCCACGCCATCAGTAGGTATCCCAAGCTCAAACATGAGCGGAATAGTTTCACCAGGTGGATTATAATATCGGAGGAATTTTGTAGTAAAGCTGGAAATATACCATCCTTACCAGGTGACTTGAAAAGGGTGAAGAATTAATTGTCCCCATCGACACTAGTAAATTGCAAAATTTTAGAAATGTTCCATTCTGTTGTTCGAAAAATCGATCGTGGCAGTTTGTCGTGGGCACGCCAAAGGATGTCATATTGAATTACCCAGCATTGTTCTACACTTTCGCTATACGCGAAATATTCGTTCTAAGCCATGAAACAGTCTATTTTGAACGTGTTGCAAGATTTAAAAAAAAACACTCAAATAATTCTTAAATAGTCTTTATTTTTGTTCCACTTATAGGTGGTTCATCGCGTTTGTCAATTTAATTTTTCTTCAAGATATAAAATGTACAAACTAAAGTCTTACAGTACTACAAAAATAACAAAAAAACAATAATTTTTAAGTTAACTTTGTTTATTTACATTTAAAATTATCCTAAACCCAATATTTACAACTTGATTACATATATGCCAAAACTTGATGTTCAGTAAGGAGGTTCGATGGTTTCATGACGGGGGGTGAAGAGCGAGAAAGAAAAGAATATTTAGTTGAATTTATTAAAAACAATATTTTCAACAAATTTTTTTCGTGAAAATTTCTCCTAAATAATAGCAAAAAATACTGTACAGAGTTTGACAACGCTTTATGTAGCACGGCTCCGAAAGTGGGTAAACCTAGGAAGTTTGTCGCCCCCATAGGTGCAATTTAAAATCTTTACTGTCAATTTTGACCGATTTTAAAGTTAGAACGTGTTAGTGAATTAGGAGGTGAGAGACCGCTTTTGCCATTTTTTTTTTGTGTCACTATGTAAGTTTTATCCATAGGTTCGTTAACGATTTTAACATTTTTATGTTATTAACAATAACAAAAAACACCATATTTTAGAGTTTTTTTTGCAAATATCCCGCTAAGCATTTCAAAGTCGACAAGTTTGTACGATACGTTGTTGAGTAAAAATAATAGTTTACGGATTAAATGAAAAAAAAAACTGATTTTTAGTTTTTAAATATTAAAAAAAAAATACTTTTCAAACAAAATTCGAAACACCAAACATGAGAGTCCTTTTATATTCTCTTGAAAAATTATCTTTGAAAAGAAAAATTCCATTTGCATCCAACATTTTCTCAAACACTAATATTCACTATGGCACTAGCAGCGCAGCGTTGCTAGTGAAGGCTTCGAAATTTAATGTATTTCCTGAACAAGCTCATCAATATATCGAAAGAATTGCAATATATTTTTCTATCGCTTGTATAAAATGTATTTGTTTCTTTTAGTTCGAAAAGGTTCTTTTCGATGAATAAAGCTAGTCTGTACCCTGCATTCCCATAAGAACTTGTGCAATTTCATACTCACTCCTGGGAGAATTCAGGCAATTTTATGAAACATTAGTAATGATTCCAGCAATTTTCATTGAATTCTCTAAGGTTGAGTGATACCACCGAACCTCCTTAAAAAAAAGATGTTAATATGGAATCTAAAGTGCATCCCTAGGTTTCTAGAATATTTTGGCATCAGTTCAACCAACGATACACCTCACAATATTTCCATATTAATAAAGTTACCTCGATCCATAAAAAGGGCTTAATAAATAATTGTATGAAATATTCCAGTGTCGTCGTTTGAAATATTGTAAGACTGCATGCTACTGAAGTTTCCACGATAATTTAAAGTCAATATTAATATTTTTCCTGCCTAAAGTTTAAAAAAATAAAAATATAATTTACATGCTAAATACTTAATGGTTAGGTTTGGTTTGGGACGCATTTTCATCCAGTGTCTGTGGTGTTGTCGTCGGAACTTGACTTGGAGTTGTCTCCACCTTCAAAGAGAACAAAGTTTAAAAATAATAAATTTATTGCTTACGAAAATAAGGAAAAAATACAGTAAATGCTATTTCATTCACGAATTGTTTTTGGTCATGTTTATTGTTTGTAGAGATAATACAGATGTGATGACGCTGCTACTCAGGATTAGTATCAACGATTTTATTAAGTTTTCCATGCTAAATGAAGAAAATTGTCTGGTATTATTTCACTATAAAAAGCCACCAAGTCACGATGACATAAAGTTGTTTTTTAAATGAAGCATGTTTTTTTCTGAGGAATTACTAGTTATATCTGTTTTTAATTATACATGGCAACAATCACAAAGGTTCTCTGATGAAAATCGCTAAAACTTGCTGTTTCTAGACTTTTACAATATGATCCCTGAAACCTGCCAATTTCAGCAATGTTATAAATGATTAGGAATCACTCACAACTGATTTATCACACTATGAGATGAAACAACAAACTTTCCAGGGGACTACCCAGTTACATGGACCGAAAGACCACACTCACGTATCTCTGAATATTGCGACGGAGTCTCCAACTTGTCACCGATATTCAAACTGGAAATTGCCACTTAACGTAACACCTTTACATTTTAAACTACCAAAGCATAGACTATTTCATCTGACAGAATTACAGATACGACAAAGGGCGTTCCCGCCGAAACCAAATTTCGCGACCTTACTTGAATGCGCGACCTTACTTGAATGAAATACAGGGTGTTGATATTATATCATCGATGCCTATGCCACTATTAGGTCCTTTACATCCCACCATAGCTGCAATTTTGCCTAACTGCTTCCGGTAACAAAATTGTATCTTCGAAATATCTGTCTCAGTCCGCTGAGTGCTGGGCACTCTCTGAGAATATGGTCAAGAGTTTTATCCTCCTCCAAACATAATCTACACGTCAGGTTCTCTTCGACACCGATCTTATGAAGATGGCTCTTCAGGTGACAATGTAATGTCAACAATCCCACCACAATTCGCAGCTCTTTCGTTCCTACGGAGGGAAGCTCCTTAATACGCCATGTGCTCGGTCCAGTTATATGTTCCTTAGCACACCTCATTCCAGGAGCTCCCCTCCACAATTCAATAAATTTGCTTTCCAGCAACGATTTTTATTCCCTTCCGCCAATGGCAATTGGGACAGGTAAAATTGGTTGGGGTCAATATGGTTCAATTGCGGAACCCAACTCTGCCAGACGGCCTGTTTCCTCATTCCACGTATGCCCGAGTGTCCCGGAACCAACACGAGTCTGATTGTGCAACTGTTCCATTCCGTACGTCTTTGCACTCAGGCACCAGACGCGAAGTTACGATACTGGACTTCAGTGCCATTATCGCAGCCTTACTATCTGAGCATATATTTATTACCCTATTCCTGTCTATATCCCTCCCAGAGAGATGGGCACACTGCAGAATAGCATGAATTTTCGCTGTGAACATCGTCGCACGTTGTCCAAGATTCCTGTGCTCTTGCCGAACATTCCGGCTCCAGCTGTTTCATCTTGTCGCGATCCATTAGTAAATCACCAGAATCAATGTCTCGGAAGATTTTGCTTTCCCTACCAATCCTCTCTACTTGGCAGAAATATTCCCAGAGAGGTTGGGTTTTAAAAGCGGTGTCATGTAATCTATCTGCATGGGGAATGATGGGCATCTCTTCACCGCGCTTTTCCAGACACCTGAGTGGCCGTACGTTCCATACCCAAGATGCTCTATGCAACTGAGACAATAAAGAGTCTTCGGGGCCTCGTTCTCTATGTATAAGTGAAGAATAGGCAGGTTCACCGGGACTTCAAGAGTCCTAGTGGGAGCAGTCCTCATCGCACACACAAGGCTGTTTTTGCGCTCCCATATAATAACGGCGTACGTTATCATGGGGCGGATCACCATAGTGTATATCCAAAATAGCACTCTAGGTGGTCCATATTCATCCAAAGGCTCGTTTACAATCCCAGAAAGAATATATGGCCGTCTTGGTTCAAGCGAGTATGATCATTCCGGAGTCCAGAATTACTCGACTTGTAACCCGCTTCTAGGTCTTCTAGCCAAAAGAAAATTTTCATTGGGATGAACTTAAATTTACCAATACGTAATTTAAAAAGTTTCTAGATTGTCACATAGATGGCATTGATATCAGAAAACATATGCTGTTGCTGCAATGTTCCATCCTTCTTATGAACAAATATGAAATCTTGAGCTGATTTGTCAAATTGTTGTTTTTCTATAACTCTTTCAGATAAACGTGTTGTTTTTTTCTTAAAAACGGAAAAATTAGAAATTCGTGCAGTGGTAAAATGGTTTGAAGGGAGGTGAAATTTATAACGATATGGTAAATGTATTAGGGAACGATGCTCCTTCACGGGCAACAGTATTTAACTGGCTTGTTGAATTGAAACGTGGTCGTATAGACATCAGTGATGCGGCACACAGTGGACGTCGAAAAGTTTCTACCAATGAAAAAATTATTGATTCTATACGTGATATGGCTTTGGATAATAAACGATTTTGTATGAAATTTCCGAGGCTGTGGGCATCTCAAACGAACGGGTGTTCCATATTTTGAAGAATGAATTAAGGTTGAGAAAGATTTTGACAAAGTGGGTGCCGCATCCGTTAACTCTGGATCAAAAACGCATTCACGACAATATTTGGATCGATTTACAAAGAACAAAACATTTTGTGCGTGGATTCACAACAATGGATGAGGCTTGGGTGTACTACAAAGATCATGAACTACGACAACAAAATGCAGAGTAGACTGAATTTGGTTGTTCTGCTCCGAAGCAGGCAAAGGGTCCAAAATCGTTCAAAAAATTTATAGAATCAGTTTTTTGGAATATTTTTAATTGATTTCCTGCAAACCGGTAAAACAATAATAGCTGGATGTAAAAATTCGAGAGAAAAGACTTAGTTTATAGAAAAGAGATCATTCATCGAGACAATGCATCTGCTCACAAAAATGTTTTGACAATGGCGAAAGACACATAATTATAGGTCGGATTGCTATCCATAGAGATAATTCCTTCCGACTTTCATCTGCTCCCATTCTTCCAAAAATTTCTAAGCGGGAAGCGTTTTCCATCGACTAAAGAGGGCATTGCAGCCGTAGAGAGGTATTTTGAAAATCACTTCAGGGATGGGATTTGGAAAATCGTTGAAGTGTACTGAACTCGAGGGAGATTATACGAAATCATCTTTGTGGCATTTGCCTTTAATTTTAATTGTTACTATCCGTGTTTTAAATACTTTTTCTCGGTGAAATATAGCGGGTCTCGAAGCAAGCAAAGTCACGCAAATTGGACCCTTCAACTGCAAAGCATCGCCAAAGCTGTCACATCGGTAAGATGATAAAATCTGTGACCAAAGTGAAGCAATCATTCCCCTCCGAGACTGTGAACAAGAAGACAAAATAATGACACATATCTTATGTATCTGTCCCTAGGTAAATTAACTAGGAAATCCTATTAGGGTGAATGCTGATCAATAATGGTCGATTTGAGACTGATTTTTACGATATCAGCGGTATTTAATTATCATTTGCCTCAAGATTCTGAGCATTTTGGAAAGCCAAAATCCACCACAACCAAAAAGTCATTCAAAAATTCCATAAAAACATAATAAATGACCGCCGAATGAAACTGACGGAGCAGTGGCGTAACTATGAGTATGTGCGCCCCCTCACTGCAGATTTTTGAATGCGCCCTACTGTTTTGCACCGTTAATCCTTCGTTTTTAAACTTTGGTATTTGAGAGCGCTCCCCACACTGTGAAGTAGTTATTTAAGTCACTGTGACGGAAATAGTAAAGACTGCTTGCATATTCTTACCGATATCTTGGAGATGAAGAAATTGTCAGCAAGGCGAGTGTCGCGTTTAAAATCTGCAGGGACGGTCATTGCCACTGTTTAGATAATATTATTTAGACAAGGATAGGAAGATTAATACCAAATGGTATGCTTTCTTTTTCGGTCAGTTGCAGCAAAAAATGAAAGAAAAAAGGCCTGGTTTGACTTCTTCTTCAAGTGCCTTCTCCATTGCTGAGGTTGGCAATCATAATAGCTGTTTTAATCTTTGAGGCAGTTGCTCTAAATAGTTGTTGAACTGCATCTAAACCATTCCTCTTGGGTTTTTTAGCCATGAAATTCGTCGTCGTCTTACGCCTCTTCTGCCACTTATTTTGCCTTAGATTATGAGCCGTAAGATGCTGTACTTTTCTCCCCGCATAATGTGTCCAAAATATTGCAGTTTTCTGTTTTACTGTTATCTCGACTTCCTTTTCTTTCCCCATTCTTCTCAACACTTCGGCGTTCGTAACTCGATCCACTCACGAAATCCTCTGAATTCTTCTATAGGTCGACATTTCAAAAGAGTTAAGTCTTCTCACTGCCTCTCGATTCAGTGTCCATGCTTCCATTCCATAATATAGAACCCTGTATACGTAACATTTAGTCAGTAGTATTTTCAGGGCTAACGTTAGATCTTTGCTGCAGATAACCTTTTTCATTCTAATAAAGTTGGCACGTGCTTTCTCGATTCTGGTTTTTATTTCGACGGTATAGTCATTATTTTCTGTTATTAGGGTTCCCAAGTAAGTGTACTTCTTAACTCTTTCTATGTGCTGGCGTCCTACCATTAGGGTTTCATTATTATTGGTGTTGTTTTTACTAATTATCATGAACTTGGTATTTTTCGTGTTAAGAGAGAGTCCATATTCTCCACTAAAGAAAATATAGTCGAAATATATGAACTGAAGTTTGACGCAATGTCGCATGAACCCTATTTACCCCACTTGGCCCTTTCGAACGTCTACATGTTCCCAAACCTCGAGTTGAGAAAAGTATCGATTCCGAAGCAATGGCAACGATGAATGCCTATTAAGCAGCATTGGAGTAAGTGAATATCTTTAAAAGGAGATTATGTAGAAAAATGAGAGTAAACTTATGTCATAATTTCTATATTTTCCACCTTTATGTTTCTTGTCCTCATTTTATCCAAACACAATGTCAGCTTGCTAAAGAAACGTTGTATATTTTTAGGTACTTACTGATATTAGCATGTTATCTTATGATATATTTATAAACAAGTAAATTTATGTTACTTTGTGATTGAACATTATATTACTCAACCTATAGAAAGTTATAAGGAACTTAAGTGTGATAATGAAAGAAAAGTCCGACATGGTAAATGTAATTGTATTTAATGAACTTTCAGTATACGAGATGTGGCTATAAAATAATGAGACGGATGTTTCTATAGAAAAAGTATGCAACGACTGATAGCTGTGTAGGATGAAGCCTTCTCTTTCTAATGCGGAGTCTTCTGTGTTTGTAAACAAATCAGTCTCATCATGGCCTTCGATTGTATAAGAGCTGTCTATTTTATTCTGCCAAAAAAAAAAGATAAATATAAGAAACGAGCAACAAATTGTCGTGAGATTTAACACGAAACTAGGAAAAACCACTACTAAAACTTATCTTTTATTAAAAGAAGGGTATGGCAATAGTGGTTTCAGCTTTTGGTCGGGAAGCCGTTGAAGATGATTCACGCCCGGGTCGCCCTTGTTTCGATATTCATGGAATTGTATATCTTCATTCAGTTCCTAAAGGTCAAACAATTAATTAACAATATTATCTTGAGGTTCTTGCTCTACTCCGTGAAAAAAAAACGACCCGATTTGTTGAAGACATGGGTTTTCCATCAAGACAACACGCCGGTTCATGAACCATGTTACTTTTATCTGTCCCCCAGGTCATATCTACATTAAAAGGGACTTCAGTCCGTTGAAGCTGTGAAAGAAAAAGTGGTGCGCGTCGTGAAAGAGCTCACAGAAGAAGACTTCCAGCACTGTTTCGAACCATGGGAAAATCCGCATGAAGCATTGTAAGGATAGAGAAGCGGCGTATATTGAAAGTTATAATATATGTATTAATTAAAAATAAAATGTTTTACAGCAATAATTTCGTTAGTTTGTAGCCACACCTCGTACAAATATCCAGGATGTATCCCGGACTTTTTCAGGAGTTCTGGACCAATCTTGATACCATTACAGTCTGAGCATTAAGATGTATTGTTTGCGCTTTTTCCTGATTTGGTAAAAGATGCGTATTCTGTTATCACAACAAATACAATAATCTTGAAGTCTCCAAAACCAATTTATGAATGAATTACTTTCTCTACAGGCTTTTTTTTTCATCAATGGTTCTAATGTTATTAAAATTATTTTGCTCCGAAATGTTCGCAAACACATGATAAAATAATTAATTTGAATTGGTTCAGAGCAAACATTAAAAAGATGCATTCATGGAACTTAACTAATAAAGTGGACAATTAGAAAAATTAGAAAATGTAAAAATTTGCGCCTCCTTAATTTAGTTTATAGTACACAGGGTGGACCATAATGATATACACAAAGCAACAGTACAATATAATTAAGTACAATAAACCTTTATCCGAAAGTTGTAATAAAGAGTTATGAGGGTGCTAGAAAACATATATACCTAGTCATGATAGAAACAACCGACTATGCGTTGCTTGGTAATGTTCAAAAGCAACAACCTTATTCTAGTTATGTTTCAAATTTGATATCATTTCGTGAGCCATAGTTAGTATGACGTAATAATAGGTATTTTAAAAAGGTTTCGATATATTTTTCTAAAAAACGAATATACATTTATATACTATAAGATGGGGACGCCCAGCCATGCTGTTAATTTACATTTGTGATGTAAACTTGCGTGTCTAATATTTCAAGTGGATCGTCGCGTGGAGCTCGTACTAGAGTGGGAAGTGGCAACGGTATAACGCGAAGTAAACGCGCGGTAGCTTAATTTTTTAATGATGGTGGGCACGTCCTTGGTTGAGGTTTATGTATCAATGGTCATTAATAATGTGTTATCAGCTTTTTTTAGGATGTACGTACGTCTAAAGGGACTAAGACATAATGAGATCAAGTTAAACAAAGCAATGGACCTATTATATACCGGGTGCGCGTGGTATAAGCAGTGTTGCTTATATCACATTATATGCGATGAACTACCTTAAGGAGGTCCATACGCCAGCACGTGAGTTAAATGAAATGTAACACCCAATATTTGACAAACTAAATTAACATACTAATAAAAAAATAATATAACTTCAAATAAATAGTTTGCAAGGCATTTATCATTGAACTAGAAAATATAAAAAAAAATAATTAAATATGGAACTTCATTCGACTCGTTTAAATCAACTGGCAGCCGTAACTAGTACGGCCCACCCAGTGTCTGCTTTGGCAACGTTGTAATTTTACTGTTCATGTTTTTCTCCGAAAAAATGTATTACTGATGATTTGTTTTGTAAAAATTCTGATTAACCAATATTCTTAAGACACGTCGTTAGTTACCAAGCATTTTTCATATGAAATGCTTAAAATGTAATAGAAAAAATATAGTTCATACAAGAAATAATTAATTTGTATAATTTCAAAATTAAATGTATTCTAAGATCTGAAGTGCGTGCTCATGCAACGTTGCCAAATGTTTTGACTCCATTTTAGCAGTTAATCTTAAATTTTAAGTATATTTTTTTTTATTAATCCATCAGTAAACCTCATGGTAAGCTAAATTATTTAGTAGCAAAAAAAAGAAGTTTGTATTTTTCAAAAAGCTAATTTTAAATTGTTTTCAATTGCATTTAATTGACAAATGGCAGTAAAATTCAAGGGAAAGTGCCAAAATCCTGATTTCTCACAAGACTTTGTACACATTTTTACATTTTTGAAAATTGAATTCTCAAAAATTTACACGAAATTCCGCGATAGTATAGATTACGACTTAAACTGTTATAAAAAAAATTGATTTTCATTATGATCCAATATTTTTTATTAAACGTGGGCAGCGATAGAACCTTCTTAAACAAACAGGATAAGTTGTTGGTTGGAATGAGGGTTTGAACCTCGGAACGGATCTTTTTCTTTCGAGTTTAACAAGACAATTAAATGCCATCACCAGTAGCAGAAGCAATTTTTAAATGGTTTTTTGAAATCTCAATACATTATGGTTAGAAATTTCCTTCGGAAACTGCAGTTCTTTTTTTCACTTAATCCATCACCACCTATCATTGAGCAGGTTTTCAAAAATGCAATTACAGATAGCATGTAACCGCTCCCTTTAAAATTTGACATTGTAGCATAGTAAATAATACTTTAAATAAAAATTAATAAGATTAGGTTATATTTTCGAATTTATAAGATATAAAAAAAACTTTGTTACAATATGCATTCTGATAAAAAAAATAATAAAAACAAATAGGGTAAACAGACAATTGACAAGGGACCTTAACGTAATGCGTGTGCGGCCCTCTTTTCACCAATTTTAATTTTAATACCCTCAGCTAAAGCCTTATCTAAATTTAGTAGAATTATATGTACTGGCTGGAATACTGCTAATGTTATGAACTTCTTGTTGCTCTGTGTATTATCATTACTGTAAACCCTTCCGTATAGCATCTATTTGACTAAACCTGACCAATAACCTTGCTGACACCCAGCATAAAGACATGCACCTTTTGTTAGATGAAACTTTTTAAAGAGAAACAGCGAAAATTAAATATTGTACACAGTCATGCACCAAGCGTTCCTTTCAAAAAAAAATATGTACACAACTAACCAAAAATTCGTTTCCTAGTTGCATTTGGATCGTGTACAGGGTGGCCAAAATTATAGCTATTTATTTTTTTATTTTTAGACAACTTGTATATAATTTTCAGCGGTTATTGCCTTTCAAGCAGATAAAAAGTTAATATATGCTTGAAAGAACACATATAGGCAATTATTTAAACACGGCAGATTGATTTATTTATTTCTTACTGAAATTTTGATTTTTAAAATTTCAGAGGTTATGTCTACTTCTACCCTTTTGCGCGTCATAATGATTGGATGTGAACGGTAGATTTGACCTACCGAGCTAAAAAAAGTTGAATGGGAAAATATAACACTTTATTGTTGAATTTATCTGGATCCGAGTAGCAAATTGTACCCAATTTAGAGTCTACAGTTTGTTAATGGACGAGGAGCGGTTGCTCTTTGGTAACAATTCGTTTTGAGTAAAAACTAGTAAAATGACATTTTTGTGAAAAAATTCCGCACTGATAGAACATGTAAAAATTCAGTATGCACTTTTTTTATCGGAAAAATCAGGAAGATTTGTAAGAAACAAATAAAAGCAAAACGGTCCCCGCCATAAAAGTAATAACATGCATATTTCACATAAAGATGGCGTGCTTGTTGCTATGGGTGCTGTTGTCCAATTTGCAAATACGATTTCTTGAAAATTCACATATATTCTTTTCTTACCACATAGTTCAATGTTTGTAATATATAAAAAAGGGTAAAATTAATTTTAACCACCCAAAATTTTAGGTTAGTTCTGGTTAGTACAGGTTTGGCTTGGTTTTATTTAGTCTGAAAAACTGAAACTACCTTGAACTAACTCAAACTGATGACCTTTCCCAATATCCTTTTCTGACAGAGGTTGTCCTGCCTTCACGTGGTATCTGCTGGACAATAACATTTTTAATTAATAAACCTAGATCAGTTTAGATTAGTTTCAGTTTTTCAAACTAACTAAAACCAAGCTAAATCCGTACTAACTAGAACTAACCAAAAATTTTGGGTGGTTAAGATTAAATTTACCCTTTTTTATACATTATGAACATTAAACTATGTAATGGATAAATTTTATAGTTTTTACCAGGAAAGTAAATCTAGGTCAATTTAGATTCGTTCAGGTTAGTTTGTTTTCCAAATTAACTAAAATCAAGCTAAAGCTGAACGAACCAAGATAATAATTCGGATTAGAGTAAATCTAGAGATGGGTGCCATTTTGGTTTTGTTCATTTCGATTAATTTTTGATAATTTTCTTGGGTTTTCCGATAAAAAAAAAGTGCACACTAATAGAAGTATCCGTATTACTTTTTTTAATCGGAAAAATTTAAAAAATTATCACAAACAAATCAAAATAAACAAAACCAAAATGGCATCCACCTCTAGATTTACTCCAATTCGAATTATTACCTTAACCAAAACCAATCAAGAATTTTGAGTGGTCAAGATTATTTTTACCCAGAAACTGTATTGAACATTAAAAAAATTAAACTATGTGGTTGACCGAAATGGACAACTTTTATAGTTTATATCACGAAAATATTTTACATCTGGCAACATTGCACCCTTATACGCAAATCTGACGGTTAGTTCAGACAGTCAGACGGTTGATGGCGTTTCCGAGACGTGTTTTTGATTTTACGTTGAAAATACAATTTTTTCTAAATTGGTTTGCCAAAATTTGTGCAAAAATAATTGAAATATACTTCATACAATATATTTTAAGTAATTCCATTAAAAATAAATATGTAAGTTCGGTGTTTTAACTGAAATAAAAGTGCTTTGTGAAGCGATGCTTCTTTTTTCAGTTTTCCCGGAAAGTGAGAAAAAATAGTGAAAAATCAAGGTCAGATTAGTGTTCTACGATCTTGAAATAGGTGATAAGTATCGAAATTTTTTCAAGAAAACGTCATTTTTCTAGTTTTTACTAAAAACGAATTTTTACCTATGTTTCAAAATAAAAGTAACGCGAATCCAGGTAAATAACATAAAAGTATAACAAAAAGTGAACTTTGTTACAAACTGTTGGCTAATGAATTGTGCTCTAATTATTAAGAAGAATTAGATTTTACAAGAATCAAAAATAAAAAAAAAATTCTCGCTTTTTTTAACCACTCTGTACACGATTTTATTCTCAAAATCCATCCTTGTCCTACTATAACGACAAATACCATAACTATGTCCCAAAACTACAAATACTTGTACTACAATCAGGCAGAAATACACACCTATCGATAAGACTGCACGTTATTTTCTCATCTGTTTTCTTGTTCGACCGGTGCTGGAAAAAAATAGCGCTCTTTACATACAAACAACAGTTTGTGAGAATTAAACTAAATGAGTACAGTTGTCGCAAATAAAAAGCATACTGCCTAACGGGAAAAAGCAGGTTTTAATGAACTTTGCATTCTTTATTTGCCATGAAACTTCTTTTTATTAGCGACAACTGTACAAGATTATTTTTAAAGTATAGATTTTTAACTAACCGAGGAAAGTTTAATAGTAGAATTTTAACCACGTGAGATGCATTTTTTTGGGAGGTGGTAGAAAGTATAAAAATTTGCGACTATTAGAACTGTGCTTAAACTAAAGGAAAACTAAAATCAGTTACTGAAGAAATTTAAGGCTAAACTTACTTTTTTCGGATTTATTTTCTTCTTTGGGTTTATCTTCTTCTTTGTTTTCGTTTGTCTTGTCTAACCGCGGTCGCTTTCTGCCTTTGTAACTCCTAAAAAAATAAAACAAATGTCAAGTTCTCACCAATTTTCTAATTACAGGTAAGTTATTTCGGGTTTGGTTCATATTTCATTTATTTTTGGATAGGTCAAATTTATATTCAGCAGGAAGGCCATGTCTACTGAACAGTCCCATTTAAAAGAAAAACCGTTTCCCAAATATACTGTAATGGAACAAATGTTAATTATTTTTCATTGTTCAATGTCAACTATATTCTGTTAAAATGAATAATTAAATAATCACTCTGTGAATAGATATTCCGTGGGAATAGGGTAGTTATATTTTTTTATCACTATCCACGAAAGTCTAAAGGAAAAATAAATCAGTTATCGAACTTAACTTTTATGATCTTTGCCGTTTAAATGTTTTCTTAAAAAAAATACATAAAGTCAGTTAATTTATGAAAACGTAATAGGACCCTCTCTTAGAATTGCCTATAAATCTGTCTAAGTAATCCTGCCCTGGTTAAGTAAATAAAACCAGGCGTGATAAGGGTAATTTTTAACATATGATATGTGAAATACCGTTTAAATGTTTTAAAATATTGAACGATTTTCCCATTATTAGGAAACAAAAGAATGATCAAATACACTCACTATAATAGAAATATATCGTTTGACCATTTGTAAAAAGAATTATGATTAATAATTGTTTTTTCTATTCACAAGAAATGAGTTAAGATGTTTATTGCCAAAACAGCCAAGAAAAGTGAATAGGTTTTTTTTACAGTCTTTAACATATATTCTTTTCATTATAGGAAGACGTAGGTTAGTTTGTTTTACTATTCTTTTATATAAAAAGTAGGATTAAGATGCTCAGATGCCAATTCGGGAATCAAACATCCGATATAGTACAGCTAACGCCCTCAGTAAGAAAACTCCCAAATCTTCGAGCGTTAAGGGAATGAAATTGTCGGTCACAGGACGTACGACCGAAAAAGCAACTAAAAAGAGGAAGAGGGGGTGTAAGATTCGAAGACATTCTTTTAAGGAATAATAAATTTTAGTCACAATTTGAATGTCGGTTAGAACGGTACCATAGTACCAGTGTCGTAGAATAATTACGTCACGGGTATAATGGTCAGGAAAGAAGGTTATCTTTGTATAATTTGGGAAATTAAGGGATTGTCGTGTGTTATTTTAGTGGGGCATTTCGCGATTTTCATACGGTTTGATTCAGTAATATAAATAGCTGTTTTTTCGCGTTTTATTTCTTTCTTGTTTAATATTTTATTAAGCTATTTATATGTGTTTCTTCAAAATTGAGTTTTAAGTTTTTGGTTAAATAACGACCGAGAGAGTTAGTTTTTCGTAATTGTTATTAGTTTTAAGTTTCTCACTGTAAATAGTTCATTTTTATTCTATTTATTTCGTTAATAGACTAAGTTGTTTTGAGAAACTTGTATTATTCAATTTAATTAAAACCTTCACGCGAATTAATTCGCGGGCGCGCTGTTGCGAGACCTACAAAACAAGAGATGTCTTCTGACCAACTAATTAGCAGCCTTTCCTGAGTCCTGAAGATCTGAGTCATGATTGTGGTAAGCTTTAATAACCGTAGTGTTTGGTACTAAAGCTGCAAGAGAGAAGTTAAACGACCAGACTTCCAGAGTGTCTTTATTACTGTGCTAGTTAATTGTAGGTTATTAAAATAGTTACTAATTAATATGGGGCAGACACTGATTATAGAAGAAAGGGTTAACGCTACCACAATATATCATTTGAAAGAGTCTATGATCAAATTCTGTCACAATACCACCAAAACATATTTTACCTAAAAATTATTTTTTTCATAACTTTTTTCTTTTGACAGAAAAGATCAGAGTGAAATAGATACATGAGACAATAGAAAAAATATAACAATGATAGAAACAATTGACTGCTTTGCCTAGTAAAGTTCAATAGTGTTCACTGGTTTAAATGCTTTCATATTTTGGGTTTCATGAAGTGTTTTAAAACAAAAAAGGGAGTTTTGTGAAATTACAACATCACAGGGTCATCAGATTTTTAACAATTCATTTGAATTTTAATAATTATTCTAGTTGTACGGGATTCATATTTTTTTTTATAGGTGAAGTTTTATTCGTTTTAAAAAACAGAATGTCAAAAGTTTTTCTTCACAAACACAGAAAAATTACGAAATTAAACATGATCAAAATATTAGCAAAGCTTTATATAAACAGTGGTGAAGAAAAGAATAGAAACTTTTAGGATCACGAGTTGTATTTCCTTCTGCAAATTATTGCAGCGTAGGAATAAATAATATAATGTAATGTAAAGCAATATTTGGTTTCTTTTTAAGATTCACATTTTTAAATTATAAGGTATTGTCAAATGACAGTTGGAAATAAGTACGGAAACTTTTAAAATTTCATCAAAAAACATTGTTGTAAACATACGACTAACAGTATTTTAGCATTTGGTAGAACACCCTTTAGCATCTAAGACTGCCTGGCCATCTTCTAGGCATCGAATCAACTAATTTTTGGAAAGTTCCTGGAGGAATTTGCGCCCATTCTGATTTAATGATATTAAACAGTTGTTGATTTTTGATATTGGAATGCATTCGAATACGGCGATCTAAGACGTTCCAAAAATGTTCAATTGGGTTTAAGCCTGGGGGATGGGATGGCCACTCAAGTACAGTTATATTTTTCTCACCAAACCATTGTTTTACCATTTTAGAAGAATGCTTTGAATCATTATCCTGTATGTACGCATGTATCCACTGTAATAGCATCTCTTCCTCTGCAAATGGAAGCATTGTATTTTCTAATATTTCTTATACTGAAATCGGTCTATTTTACCCTGCACTTGAATGATTGGCCCTATCCCAGATCGAGAAAAACATCTCCAGATCATTATGTTCCCTTCTCCATGTTTCACAGTAGGAATTTGGTACTTTGCCTTGAATCTTGCGCCAACCGGTCTTTTTACATACTTCCTGCCATTAGATCCAAATAGTGAAAAGTTGCTTTCATCACTCCAAAGCACCACCTTTAATTTTTCTGTAGACCAAGAAAGATGAGCGAGCTCCAGCAAACACCATTCGGGCCTTCCTACTCTTCTTTGATAGAAGCGGCTTTTTAACAGCAACTCTTCCATAAAGACCTCCATTAAGTAGACGATTGCGTACCGTTCTACTTGTCACTTTAACACCAAACTGCTCAGAGATTTCGTTTTTTATTTGCCTGGATGTTTTTCTTGGGTCAAGTTCTGAGATCCTTAAAATAGTTTTATCGATTCGAGAAGTAGTTTTACAAGGTCTTCCCAACTTAGGCGCATTTCTTACATTACCAGGACTATCATATTTTTGTATTATTTTCGTTACGGCACTTTTAGAAATATTTAAATATTTTGCAACTAAGGACTTTTTTCTCCCCATTTTAAATAAATCCACAATTTGTTGTTTAAAATCATATGAAAAATAACGGTGTTTTGGCATGATAAATTAATATTTTTACACAATATTTGCACTGTAGAACTGAATACTTTAAAACCAAAATATAGTTTCCATATTTATTTTCAACCGCAAATTCCTTATCGCAAAAAAATATAAACATTTCTTTTTAGATTGTTAAACGCAATAATTATGAATATCAGTGGCATTTCTCCATTTTTGCGAAACGTAAAAAGCTCTTGATAAATTCAGTATTAATTAATACGAACATAATTAAAAGTTTCTATACATTTTTTCACTACTGCATATATATATATATATATATATATATATATATATATATATATATATATATATATATATATATATATATATATATATATATATATATATATATATATATATATATATATTAGCTTAAACTACATATATTAACAAACAACCAATTTATAATAAAATTACGATTTTAATATTTAATTGTACTTTCTTTATTAAAAATCACGACTTTGTATCAACGAGTCATAGTGCTTAATAGAACCTGAACAAAACTCTCCTTAGTTCTTAAGTTTTTCACCTAGTACCACGTCCTTAATATCACCCTATACATTTTCAATGGTGTTCAGGTCAGTGTCTTGAGCTGACCATTCTTAAATTTTGCATAAAGTGTCATTTTAAAAACCTTTCTTTTCTGATGTTTCTCCCAAACACCCTGCATAAATTTGTTCTACAGTTTTCCGTTTTATCCAGCTTAATTTCACTAATTTGATATCGACGATTAAATTAAATATCAAATATTTTTATTTAGAAAAATATTTCCGATATTCCCGAAAATATGTTTTTAAATCAGCAAGAAATTAGGGGTGTTCAAAATGTAGTAAATGCCTTTGGTGAATACTTTAGTTCCATATACATTGGTGGCAACCAGTTTAATAGAAGAATTTCTAATAACTATGGGAAATTTTGCTTTTTAGAAATTACCGAATCGGAAATTAAAGAGGCCGTTAAAAAACTGAAAGTTAGTAGATCAGTAGCTACTGATAATGTGCCGGCCTACATTATTAAAGGTTGTATTGATTCATTTATAACACCTTTAAAATATATTTTTAGCCTTTGTTTGAAACAATGTATTTATCCCTCAAAATGGAAAGAAAGCAAAGTTATTCCTATATTCAAAAGTGGTGATAGAAATGAAATTTCTAATTACCGATCTACTTATTAGTATTGTCTCAGCCTACTCAAAAATTTTGGAATTAATTCTTTGTAATAGAGTATATAATGATTGTAAGCATAGAATCTCAGACCAACAACATGGTTTCTTGCCACATCGATCAACCATTACAAATTTTGTAAACTTTGTTCAGGAATCAATTCAGGAAGGAAGTCAGGTTAATGTAATTTTTAGTGATTTGGAGAAGGCATTTGATAGAGTGAACTTTGGTGAAATAGTACTTGCCCTCCAAGATTTTTCTGTAGATCCAAACATTGTTTTATTGCTGATATCTTATTTGCATGATAGAACTTTATTTATTGAACTTAAAAGGTATAAGTCTCAAAGCTCACCACGTCAGGAGTGCCTCAGGGTTCAAATCTTGGGCCACTTGTTTTTACTGGTTATCAATAACATAGGTGTGAATGTAAAATTCGCCAAAGGCCTTATCTTTGCGAATGATTATAAAATTTTTCGTGCTATTAGAGATGAGTCAGATGCGAGGGCTCTGCAAGAGGATTTTAATGCGGTTGTGAGATGGTGCAAGGAACATGATTTAAATGTAAATAAATGTGTAGTAATGTCTTTTACATCTAAAAAGTAAATAATTCATTTTAATTATTGTATAAATAACACGCAGTTAAAAAGAACTGATTTACATAGGGATTTTGGTGTTTATTTAGATACGAAGTTGAGTTTTGGTAGGCACACTGATAATGTAACTGCAAGTGCAGTAAAAATTCTTAGTTTTATTATTAGGAGCTGTAAATATTTCAATAATATCAATACAATGATCGTCTTGTATAAGTCATTGGTGCTTGTTAAGCTTCAATATGCTTGTGTAATTTGGGATCCACAGTATGAAAATAAAATTTACAGCTTAGAGGTGGTTCAGCGGAGATTGTTAAAGTTTTAGCATTACAAGGCATTCTCGGTATACCCTGAAAGAGGAACTGATCAGAAGCTTTTGTGTTCTTTATTCAACTTTCCCAGTTTGACGCACATGCGTATTGAAGCGGGTGTTGTGTTTTTGTTTAAATTGATTGGGGACACAATTGATGATAAAGAGTTTTTAGAACAGCTTCCATTTAAAATAGGCCGAGTTAACACCAGATCCAGAAATTTATATTATATTAATGCCCCTAGGACTAACCTGTATAAAAATTCCCCATTAATAAGATTATGTTCATATTTTAATAAGTATTGTGGTGCCACTGACATTTTTAACCTAGGTTGTAACAGGTTTAGAAGGGAAGTGAGAAATGAGTTATGTAGGCAATTGTAGTGCCTTTTTATTTGGGTTCTAATTTAGATTGTAGTCTTAGTATATTAAGTTTAGTCGTATCTGTAATTGGCTTTGTAAAAGTTGTTGATACAATGAATAAATAAATAAATAAACACTGTAGAACAAAGGTTATTTGTCAAAGTTAATTTTAGTATCAGAACCTAACATTTCAAAAAATCTAAATACTACTGAATAACCAAACTGAATAAGGTGTAATCATTGACGAAACGTTAAAACGATATCAATATTTACCTGTTATCTCTTCGTCCACCTTCGCCTTCATCCTCGCTATCAGAGAATTCGTTCTCGGGGACGATCCTCTTATCGAGATCTTTCTGAGGAAGCCTTTCGTCTTTATCGACTTTGTCTTCATTGTCGCTTTCTTCGTTTATTGCGTCCTCAGGTATCGCTTGTACTTGAACTCCTGGGGCGTGGGGTAACATTCTTAGGTTCTCAAAAAGCCTAAAATGCCAAAAAAATAACTTTAGACGCTTGAGATTATCAATTCCATACCAAAAGCTGTTTGTGTTATTATTATTCTCCGATTTTATAACTTTTTCTAGTTTTGTTGGAAACACCAAAATGCGACACGTGATAAAATATTTTTTATCAAATTAGAGTTAGATGCTACATTGAAGTAGTTCACTCATTCATTTACTACTGTCAAAACGTGGGTGCGGAGTTTAAACGTGATTATACGAGCACTCAAGATGCTGAACGTTCTGGAAGACCAAAATTCGTCGCAACCGAAGAACTGGTCCAAAAAGTTCACAGAAGTATTATAGCCTAGGTGCCCAAGGGTATTTGTAGCCAACAGGAGGTCTGATCAAGCAGGAAGGTGTTTTCTATGTACTCTGAGCTGCTGAATCTGGAGATGTAACCTACTTTTCAAGCAGATGACAGAAAAATTTGTAATTAACATTTTAAATCTTTAAATGGATATAATTATTAGGGAGAAACATCACTGTAGCAAGCTAAAAAAAATCGATCTTTTTTATTGCTTTAAACGAACTATTAAGTATTCAAAAACAATATCCAATTAGTCCTTTAGCGAAAAAAAAAAATTAAAACGTCGAAATCTCGATTTTGCGGCAACGCCTCTGCGCGCTTCGTGTCACTGCTTTTGTATTACCGTTACCTGCAGAAATAGTTAAGTGGGCCTGTTACCTTTAGGGTCAAAGAACCTTACAGTTTTACTAAAGTCCACCAGGTGGGCCAGAAGCCCGCAAGTGCGATAACTATATAATAAATGTGTATGCATGTAAAACTTTAAACGCGTTTTTCTCAAAACCACTTTTTTAAAACTGAGTGAATAATATTTTTTTTCATACTTCAACATGTGCGGAATGAACCCTTTGAACAGAATTTTCCTACTTCCAAAAAAATTGTCAAAATTTGTTCCTTACAAAATATTTCTTAAATAATCTCAATACTACAATAATACAGGGTATGATAGGATTTTTTGCAGAATCACTGAGAATATTATTTAACATGTCTTTGCATACTAAAACTTTTTTAAAAAAAATGGAAAGAAGTCAAGATTTGTCCAGTGTTTAAAAAAGGTGATTCAGCGAATATCCAGAATTATAGACCAATAGCTATTTTATCATGTCCGGCAAAAATTTTTGAGTCGATTATATACATGCACATTTATGCCTATGTTCGTAACAAAATAACTGATACGACAACATGGATTTCTTAAAAATAAATCAACTTCTACAAATTTATGTAATATTACTCAATATAGCGGATAATCTGGATAAGAAATTCCAAATAGATGTTGTATACACAGATTTTACAAAGGCTTTTGACAAGACTCCTCACAGTATTCTTTTGGATAAGTTGGATATAGAATTTGGATTTGACAGTAATTTACTTCAGTTTTTTCAATCTTATTTAAAGCATAGACAGCAAAAATTTTTTGTTAGAGGATATAGGTCAAATTATTTTATTGCAACATCAGATGTCCCGCAAGGATCCAATCTGGGACCACTACTGTTTCTTTTATTTATCAATAATCTAACTAGAGAGATTAATAATTCAAATTCTTTATTGTTTGCTGATGACTTAAAATTATACAAAAAATTGAAAATATACAAGACTGTGAAAACCTTCAGGATGATTTGAACAGAATTTATCGTTGGTCACTAAAATATGGTCTACACTTTAATATTAGTAAATGTAATGTAATCAGCTTCACGAGAAAAAAAAGTATAATTGATTATGATTATAGAATTAATGGAGAAGTTCTGTCTCGAGTTGGTGAAATGCGGGATCTTGGTGTTGTCTTTGATTCACAACTTGATTTTAAAACGCATATCAGTGAAATTGTTAACAAAGCATATAAAATACATGGATTTATAATAAGAAACTGCAAGAACTTTAATAATTTAAAATGTATTTCAACGCTTTGTTTCCTATGTCAGAACCACCCTAGAATATTGTTCTATTATATAGAACCCCTATTGCTTTAATTATAAACATGCAATAGAAAAAGTTCAAAATAAACTATTGAGATACATGTATTACAAGCAAACTAGCACATATCAGCTACACATTCCAAAATTCGATATTATGAAAACACACAACTTAAAGACATTAGAAAGTCGCCGAACTATGGCATGTTCATTATTCTTGCATAAAATTATTAATAGTAATATTGACGACCCTGATTTGCTAGCTTTGATAAATTTTCATGTACCGGCTTACCCAACAAGATATCCTGTGGTTTTGTATGTGGATGGAGCACGTACTAACTATTATTTAAATTCTCCTATTATAAATATGTGTAAATTGTATAATGAAATAAGGCAACAATGTGATATATTCAGTATAAGTCTCAATAGTTTTAAAAATTTGCTCAAAGAAATATTGTAATTTTTCTTTATTTTTCCTGTAATTTGTAGTCGTTATGTTTTTGTATTAAGTGATTTTGTAAACCTTCCTACTCTATAACTAGGCATATGTCCGTAAAGTTTGTAAATAAATAAATAAAAAAATCATGGTTTATTAATTAGAACTGTTATTGTTAAAAACAAATTTTTCTGTCATCTCCTCAAAAAGAAGGTTACATATTCAGACTAAGCAGTTCAAAATACATGGAAAACATCTTTCTGCTTGAATTTGCTATAAAATCTCCTGGGCGCTTAGACTATTAGGAACGACCATCGACTGAAACTGACAGGAGTAGTTTAGATTACTAGTGCATCATATGCTGACATATCTGGCGGATGGAAAGATTGTCAGCAAGGTGGATAGATACCTCATTTGCCGACTTCGAACAAAGACTGCAACGCATTATCGCATTAGAACAATAAACAGACAAGGAAGAACCAGAAGTGAAAAAGACGAAGAATGTCCCATCTTCAGGGAGACCATGGCAACTCTTTTTTTTTGGGACGCTAAGGAATGTTGATGGTAGATTATCCAGAAAAATATGGGGCGTTTAATGCCGGATGTTATGCTATCTTCCAGGACCAGTTGAAGCAAAAAAAAACAAACTAGGTCTGGTAAAGAAGAAACTCTTTATTAACTGAATTTTAGAGTCGTGCCCTATGCACCCGACTTGCGCATCTTCAGATTTCATCCTCTTCTCAAATTTCAAAAAAATTCTTGCTGGGAGAAAGGGTGGGACCGATTCCGAAATCAATGCAGCAGTGAACGCCTTTCTTAGACTTGACTGAGCACATACAAAGAAGGGAATCGAGCACAGGCGTACTGGTACGAAAGTAAATTTATATCATAATTTTTGCATTTTTTTGGTTAGGCCAGAAATTTTTCATCTCATCCTCATATATGTTTAGACTCTCTTTGCCAGAGATAGCGAACTACAGTTCACAAATTTTGTAGTTTTCAAAATACTGACAAGAAAGTTTTTTATAATTTTTGCATTTCTTTGGTTAGGCCAGAAAATTTTTATCACATCCTCATATACTTATGCTAATAGACTCTCTTTGACAGAGATAGCGAATTACAGTTCACAAATTTTGTAGTTTTCAAAATACTGAAAAGACAAATTTTTAATTTGATTTTTCACGTTGGCCTTATTTTCCTTGAAAAATTAAATAAACAAGATTAGGTTTTGTATTTCTGAGATATCTGCATTAAACTATTCCTACCTCGTCTTAATTTTTTCCAGGTACTCAGGTGTATTTTGATTGGCCATATTACTAGGACTGATATGTAACTTGAAATCGGGTCCAAAATACTCAAAGTAGTCATTGTAGGGGAGCTCGTTAGCGATTTCCACACCCAGAGCGACGGAAGTTTCATAGGTCCAGGCTCGCGAGACGTTTCGGATTGTATATCCACCGCCACCAACCTGAAATTAGATGTAGAAAAAATAAGAATTGTAGCTCCAGAAGCAAATATACAACTAATACATTGTAATAATAGTAAAACATACTTATAAGTGCATAAAAACTTACAAATTTCATATCTTTTGAAAAAAGTTAAGCAAAACTTCACAAAACAGAAAAATAGGCATAAAATTATAAAAATATATGTAGCTCCTCTATTCTGAAGTAAACGGAACTTAAACCGGACATGTACGAGGGTAGTTTGATAAGTCCATGACTTCTTACTAGGTGGCGCTCCAAGCACAAATTTAAATTCACTGTATTCAAGTCTCATGTTATACTAGTGTGTATATGCAGTTTTAAGTAGGTCTGTTGCATAGAAAATTCTTGGTTGGTCTTTTTAAGTCGATGTAACAGTGTATCTTCAAAAGTTGGAGCTTGGCCCCATTCGGCGGAGGGGTTTCCTAGTGTAGCAGTCAATTAAGGTCCTACAATTTTAAAAAATGCTAATTTTAATGCTCTTTGACCTTGCGCCCGCTGATTGGGTTGGGCTGGATTAGTACTCAGATGTTAACATGTGTTGCGACAGGTTTTATGAAATGTTGTACAAAGTATTGGATAGATCCGTGCTGCTCTTCAAAAATAAGGGTCGCTCTTTTCCTGTATAGTATGACACGGATATTCGTAGTTTGAAACGTAAGAATAAAGTTTTTTGAAAGTATAGGAAAACTAAGGAGTTTCATTTGTTTTAACAAATTTAAATTGTTAAGGGCGCGGACCAATCAGATGGTTAAGGCCTCATATCGGCGTTACATTGAGGGTATTGATAGAGACATTCGAAATGACCCCAAATCATTTTGGAGGTATGTTCAGCAGAAAAAAAAATGGTGCACTATTCCCGATAGAGTGTCGTATCACGGTAAATCTTTCGATAGCCCTACTAATATTGTCAAGGCATTTGCCGACTATTTCAAGGGGTTTTTTAATGAAGTATTGTATACTGAAGAGGTTAGTTTGGCGGAATTGAGCAACAATACAGTTGCCGTTCCGGTATTTACAGAACAGGATATAATAAAAATTATGAAAGAGCTTAAACCTAATTTGTCTAGGGGGGCAGATTTTGTTCCAATTTTCTTATTAAAGATATGATAAATGTTTTGGCTGCTTCTCTACGTAAAATTTTTAATATCTCTCTTAAGCAGCTGGTGTATCCCGAGAGATGGAAAGTAGATAAAATATGTCCCGTATTTACGAGCAAAAATAGTACCGAAGTGGAAAATTACAGGCCTGTTTCTCTGATATGTGGTTTCTCAAAGATCTCTGAGATGTTACTGTATAACTTCATCATCAACAAAGTCGAGCATTTATTGTCTACAAAACAGCATGGATTTTTGAGGGGGTAGGTCAACATCCACTAATCTGGTGTCTTTCTGCAGTTCACAGCGGATGCGGGCGGTTAGCTCGATGTAGTGTTTACCGAATTCTCAAAGTCCTTTGACAAGATGAGCCACAGTTCGATTCTAATAAAGTTTGCGAAGTTTGGTTTTACTGATCAAGTTGAACGGTTTTTAAATCATATTTATTTAATAGGTCTCAGTATGTACAATCCTCGAGGGTACCTCAGGGCTCAAATTTAGGGCCTCTTTTGTTTTTAACATTCATAAACGATATCGCTGAATCAATTGATCTGCTGTTTGCTGACGATTTAAAAATGTATGTCTAAGTTCAGTCGACGGAGGATTGTGACAGAAGGCAAAATGGTTAGTGCAGTTCAGAGGTGGTGTGTGAGTAATCAATTGTCATTGAATGTGAGCAAATGTTCAGTCATGTCTATAACTCATAAACTCTCTCCAATTCTATATAGTTATCAAATTGAATAATGAACTACTTAAAAGAGTTGATGCAGCTAAGGATTTGGGTATTGTTTTCGTGATTCTAAACTTAGCCTTAATCTTTATTATTAACAGCGAAAGTAGTATGAAGTATTCGTGGTCGAGAACTGAGTGTACCTACCGGTCGGGATAGACAATGGACTGTTGCTCGATAAATTTATTCTGGAAAATCTTGAAATGAGAAGTAACTTACTTTCAGTTTTATTTTTATATAAGCTAGTTAACAGTCAGATTTCTTTATCCTCAGTTTTTGGGCAAGTTAGATCTTAATGTGCCACGATTGATGAGCAGGTATGGTGTATACTTTCATTTAAGGATACCTAGGACTAATGTATATTGTAAGTCACAAATATATGAAATGTGTTCTGGGTGTCACAATCATGTGATCTAAGTATGAGTTATACCCAATTGTTATGTTTCTGTTATTATTGTAGGTTTGGGACTGCTATTGTGATATTATTACTCGTAATATGTATGTTTCTTTATGTTATATTTTATCACGTGATATTGTCATGTTATTTCTATTATTTTGTAATAGGTATGGTTTTTTAATGTTATATTTTATTACAGCACTATTAATTATTGTTGTTGGACTTTGACGTTATAAATAAAATAAATTATTCTCCAGTGCAACTGCAAAGGCAAAATTGCAAGAATTACGTTACCAGTTACTTTTTCCACCACCTTCTTCATCAGATTTAGCACCTAGTGACTATTTTCTGATCCCCAAAATGCAAAAAATGTTTATCAAATGAGCAGATTATTCAGGTGAATAAATATTTTGATATTTGATAGATTATTTTTTCAGAAGGAATAGAAAGACTTCAGTATTGTTTCAATAAGTGTATAGAGTTGAAAAGAGATTATGTTGAAAAATAAATAGGACATATTGTTAAAAATTGTTTATGTCATTCAAAAGTAACTGATTTATTCAACCCCCCTCATAAGTGAAATCGCAAGTATTTTTTTTTAAGTTAATAAAACTGTGACAATCATAAGAAATTTTACGACGCAACACTTACAGTAGTTTTAATTGAATACTGTTTGTGTTTCGTGGTGATTTTTACCATGCTAAAATCAACTGAGCAAAGAATTTGCATTACATTTTCTGCTTTGAACAAAATTAACTCCACGCAAATGTTTGAAATGTTTATTTGGGGGGATATATGGGCCATATAAGTTCTTGAGTGGCATAAAGCGTTCAATCTGGAATATTTTGAAAGGTCAAAATATTGATAAATAAATAAGGTTTAGTGATTTATTTTTAGGTCCCGGTTTTTTCCGACAGAAGATTTGCTGAAATTGTTTTTGCATTACTTACCATCATGAAAGGAAGGTTATATTTCTTAACAAATTCGACACATTTTCCATGTCCTTTAACTGTCAGATTGAAGCAGCCCAATCGATCACCCGTCAATGAATCAGCGCCACATTGTAGAACCTAACAAATTCAGAAAAATTAGTGTTAATGAACATAATGTAGTTAAAGAACAATAACATTTTGTAAAAAATATGATTTTCATAAATTACTCCTCGTTTTACACATATATTGTTTGTTAAAACTTACTACTGCACTAGGTTGGAAAGTCTCCATAACTTTGCTGATAATGGGTACAAATATGCTTTCATACGCTTCATCATCCATACCATCGCGGAGAGGAATGTTCACAGCATAGTATTTACCTTTACCCGCTCCAATATCACGTAAATCTCCAGTTCCTATTGAAAAAATGACAAATATATATAATTAAACTTCAAATACAAACTAGAATATAAAAAATACAATTGAAGTTTTTTCTTACCTGGAAAATATTCTCCATATTTATGGAAAGACACGGTCATAACTCTGTCAGTAGTGTAGAAGGCCTCTTCGACACCATCTCCGTGATGTACATCAATATCAATATACAAAACACGTTGATGGTACTTTAACAGCTCCAGAATACCCAAAACGATGTCGTTCACGTAGCAAAAACCGGAAGCTTCAGATTTCTTAGCATGGTGAAGTCCTCCGCCCCAGTTTATACATATTTCTGAAGCTTGTTTGTTTAGTTTTACAGCTGCAGCAACTGAACCTATACAAAAACATTTGTTTCATGTCCGGCTTAAATTACACTACAACTTGTAAATACTAACATAAATAAAAAAATTTCAATTTTTTTTTTGTAGGTTTTATCTATGATACTTGAAATTGCCATTATAATGTTCCAGGTTTTTTAGAAGGTACATAAAATCTTATCACAGTTCCCTGCAGGGAATAATTGTGAGAAATTAAATGCTTTTTTACGAACATTATTAACAGAACTGGCTAAATGAAATGTGTATTATTGTAGGTGATTTTAATATAAGTGGTATGGAAATGATAGAAATAATAAATAAATAGCTATTTATTTCCAACAGGCCAACGCCCCCCTTACAGGAAATTCAAACATAAACAAGTTAATAGAATAAAGTAAGTAAACTAACTAAAGCTAAATCTAAAACTAAGACTAAGGATCCATTCAAAATCAGTTCACCATCCATTTGAATATCGGGTTTACAAGCTGTAGGCCTAAAATATAAACTATCCATATACACAGCAAAGTAGCTAACTACAAATGATACCCAGACACCTCGCGCAGACATCTCAAAATAGTTGGTAGACCGTCAAAATGCATATCGCACAGTGCAGACATACGATTAAAATTGTTGCACATTTTGTAGATGGGACATTAAAATAAAATGTTTGACCTAGCAAAGGCAGTGGAGAAAGCTGGTGGAGGTCTAGCACTAACACGGGGAACGCGAAATGATAATTGCTTTAGCAGAAATGGGCGATCAATCCTCGCATTCAGAAGCTTATAGAGAAATGATACGGATTGGGAGTTACGACGTACAGCCAATAGCAGCTCCTTAAATCTTGCGAGAATGTGGTCATTTTTGACACCCCATTGAGGATAAACATTGTCCTCTCTAAACATTAAATATTTTAGAAATTTCCTTTGGACGACCTCTATTGCAAGGCCATGACAATTGTATATGGGAGACCACACAATTGATCCATAATCTAGCCTCGATCTTACATAGCTATAATATAGCATCTTGAAAGTCTCTGTGCTAGAAAAAGGTTTGCAGTTTCGCACAACAAAACCCAATGTTCGAGATGCGCTAGCCACCATCTGATCAATGTGGGAAATAAAGGAGAAACTCGTATCGAACACGACACCCAGATCCGTCACAGTAACGCATCTATTAACGATAGAACCATTTATATGGCAATTAAACCGAATAAGATCCCTTGTCTGAGAGTAAGAGACAACATTACATTTAGAGATGTTAAGATCAAGCTTATTAGCCACACACCACTGACTGATCATATCGATACTGGCTTGAAGATACAAACAGTTTGCAACAGAATCAATGCGTTGAAATATTTTTAAATCATCAGCATAGGCCAGTCTGTGACAGTCCAAGTGGGAAACAAGATCGTTTATAAACGTGTTAAAGAGAAGTGGTTCCAAGTTCGACACCTGGGGGACACCTGACGTTGAAGTAAACTTAGCAGATTTATATTCTTCTATTTGCACAAACTGACTATGATTAAATAAATAGAATTTCAAAAGGGAAATAAAGTCGTAAGAGAAGCCGAATAGGACAGAAGCTTTCTGTAAGAGTATGTGATGGTCACTTAGGAGATCTAAAGCAGTTTTTGGATTTTAATGGTTGTTTTCAATATAATTATGTAAAAAATGTAAATAATCACATTTTGGACCCAGTAATAAGCAATTTTACTGAAATATATGTAATAAAGTTAGTGTACCTTCATTGCCGGAAGATGACCATCATTCTTTATCTATGGAATTATACATTTTTAATAGTGGTTGCTCACGTGACCATT
Organism: Diaprepes abbreviatus; assembly: GCA_034092305.1. Taxonomy (NCBI): domain Eukaryota; kingdom Metazoa; phylum Arthropoda; class Insecta; order Coleoptera; family Curculionidae; genus Diaprepes; species Diaprepes abbreviatus. The sequence continues at coordinate 66,257 of JASJET010000287.1, read as the reverse complement.
TTAATGATGTTGTACCTTATAATTTTAAAAAAGGTAATTTTGGGCTTTTCTACAGTGAATTAAATAAGGTTGAATGGTTAGGTAGCACTAAATACTTTATACAAATGTGTATATAATGTATTTGATATTTGTATTCCAAAGGCTAAGCATTCTAAAAGAAGATATCCAGTTTGGTATAATTACGAAATAATAAAAAATATAAAAAGGAAAGAAAGTTATAAGAAAAAATTTAGAAAAATAGGTCTAAACCAGTGGGAGCTGAGATATAGAGTATAGGCAGTTAGTAAAAAAAGTACAGGGTTCAGCCGCATATTGTTTATATCAACGTGTGCAGGACAAAATAAAAACAAACCATAAAACCTTTTAGGACTTTATAAATAATCACAAAATATTTCCGATATTCCCGAAAATATTTTCTTAAATCAGCAAGAAATCAAGGGTGTTCAAATTGTAGTAAATGTCTTTGCGGAATACTTTAGTTCCATATACACTGGCGACAACCAGTTTCAATAGAAGAATTTCTAATAACTATGGGAAATTTTGCTTTCTAGAAATAACTGACACGGAAATTAAAGAGGCCGTTAAAAAATTGAAAGTTCGTAGATCAGTAGTGACTGATAATGTGCGGGCCTACGTTAGTTATTAAAGGTTGTATTTATTTATTTGTAACACCTTTAAAATATATTTTGAACCTTTGTTTGAAACAAAGTATTAATTCTTCAAAATGGAAGGAAAGCAAAGTTCTTCCTATATTCAAAAGTGGAGATAGAAATGAAATTTCTAATTATCGGTCTATTAATATTGTCTCAGCCTACTCAAAAATTTTGGAATTAATTCTTTGAAATAGAGTATATAACGATTGTAGACAAAATGGTTTCATGCCGCACCAATCAACCGTTTCTAATTTAGTAAACTTTGTTCAGTCTGTTCAGGAATAGTTTTCAATGATTTAGAGAAAGCATTTGATAGAGTGAATTTTGGTGAAATAGTACTTGCCCTCCAAGATTTTTCTGTAGATTACAATATTATTTCATTATTGATATCTTATCTGCATGACAGAACTTTATTTGTTAACTTAAGGGGTATAAGTCTCAAAGCTATGTGCCCACCTCAGGGTTCAAATCTTGGGCCATTTCTGTTTTTATTGGTTATTAACACAGGTGTGAATGTAAAATTCGCCAAGGGCCTTATCTTTGCGGACGATTATAAAATTTTTCGTGCTATTAGAGATGAATCAGATGCGAGGACTCTGCAAGAGGATTTTAATGCGGTTGTAAGAAGGTGCAAGGAACATGATTTAAACGTAAATATAAATAAATGTATAGTGATGTCTTTTACATGTAAAAGGCAAATAACTCATTTTAATTGTTGTTTAAATAATACGCCTTATTTTCAGCTTGGAGGTGATTCAGAGAAGATTTTTTAAGTTTTTACATTACAAGAAATTCTTGGTATACCTCCAAAGAGGAACTGATCAGAAGCTTTCATATTCTTTATTCAGGCGCCGGAATATACGGGGATACATCCAGACTTAACATTAGTGTAGCATTGGTGCAATATATCACAGTATTTCAGACAGAAATTCATGCTATTGACATCTGTCTTTGGGAAAATTTGAGAAAGAGTTATAGGGGCAGGACCATTCTTATTTTCTCTGACAGTCCGTTAGCATAAGGCTCTAGCGTGCTATCAAATAATATCAAAACAGGTCTGGGACTGTCTTCAAAACCTTATCGCTCTAGCAAAACACAACAGGGTCATCTTGCCAGGGTACAAGGGTGTGTCGGGCAATGACCAAGCGGACCAACTTGCAAGACAAGCATCTACCACTCCATTTATTAGACCAGAGCCAGCATTTGGAATTATAAAGGTTGCTATTCGTGGGTGGCTGTCCTGGTGGACAAATCAACAACACTAGACTCACTGGAACCACTTTGTGTTGAGCAGACCATCTGGCAAACTAAACCATGAAATTCTGCGTATAAGCAGATAACGAGTCAGGCTAGTGGTAAGACTTATAACTGATCACTGCAGCTTGAGAAAACATCTGCATACAATGGGCATCTTCAACAGATAATTACTATGTAAACTACGTAATGAAGAGGACGAGACAACCTCACACATCATCTTCGAGTGAGAAGCTTTGCTCTATTGTAGACACTTTCAGGGATCAATCTATCTGGAAGGCTTCTACCCAGAGGACAGACTAGTGAGCAGGTTGTTAAACCTGATCAAGGGAACCAACCTATTCGCCTAGAATGGATATGGCAGGCAATACAAAAGTCTGAAGGCTGCCTGCTATGTCACATAATTATTCAATTACAGAATGCAACTCTGAAACCTATGGGTTCATAAGTATAAGTTTACTTTTGCTTGATCTTTAAATCAACTATTACGATTTTGAATAATTGATTTTTATATTCTTTTGGTAAGAGTCAGTGGAGCCTCATGTTAATACTATATATGTAGCTGGGTATGGAAATTCTGATATTTTATTAATTTGATATGATAATTACAATGTATCACAATGGAGTAGTTTTTTTTTAACCTTCATTACTTGAATTTGATGGAATATCTTTTAGTATTATTTCCATTTCTACACTCAAAATTTCAAGTATCTTGGGATAGCCATTTTTTAGCATTTTATATTTAAAGTTTTCTTATAATCTGTTAATTTTATAAATCCTTTGACAAATTTGTGCAATGATCTGCAGTTTTTCACATTGTTTTAAAACTGCTGTGGGGTTTAGCACTTTGACTATAATTCAAATAATACCTTTATACTTTATTCACCTTTAAAATCAATTTACATTGACATTTAGGCACACCACATATCCAAATATATTTACACTTAGGTACATCACATATCCAAAATATACAGTAAAATAACACTAGCAAGAGGTCAAAGAATTAAAAATTAGTTACAAGAATAAATAATAAAAATGAGGATGTACAACGGCAGCAACACACCTTCAATTTTGAGAACTTTAAAAAATTTATTCTTAAAGTTATTGTCATTACTAGCAAACAAAGTCAAACATTTCTTCACCTTTAACATCAATTAAGGTTGATGTGAAGGACGTCATATGGTCAGATATATATCAAAATTATACAATATGCATGCAACATTAGCTATACTTCTTAAAAATTAAAAGCTAGTTTCCTATAATAAAACAAAGAACAAAAACGGAACACATAATATAAGTCAACCATCGTATCACTTTAAGAATCCTCAAAATATTCCGTGAGCGAGTAGAAGCCCTTCTCAATTAAATATTTGCTTAATTTATCCTTAAAGCTATTGTAGTTATTGGTTGATTTGATAATTTGAGGAAGTTTGTTGTATATACGAATAGGGTGATAATTGAGAGATCTTTCAAAGTGAGTCGTATTGTGTGAGATGTAAAGTGGAACATTTGCATTCTGAGTGTTATACTGGTGGTGAGTCGAACTCGTTTCAAAACTTTTAATGTTGCTTTTAACGTAAAGACAACACTCAAAAACATATACACATACAAAAGTTAGTATTTTATGATTCTTAAAAATATCCCTACATGATTCACTCCTTTTTAAATTAAATAAAAGTCTAATAATTCTCTTCTGTATTAAAAATACTCTATCTGTATTTGATGCAGCTCCCCAGAGAATCACATGATAAGACATCACCGAATATACCAAAGCATAGTATACCTGCAGCAATGTAGTACGTGATAAGTCACGTCGAAGAGTGAAAAGAGTAAAATATGCCCTATTGAGTTTATTAGCAACCTCCCTGAAATGTAATTCTCATGTAGTACTGCTATCTACTGTCAAACCCAAAAACTTGCTATAGGAGGCACACAAAATTCCTGGAATCGCCAAGTTATTCCTGTTAAAATATACACATTTAGTTTTATCTACATTTAATACAAGTCTGTTTTTTTTTCACACCACCTAGACATGTCACTAACGACCTGTTTAAGGGATGCTCCAAGTTCTTCAGGAGTTGTTTCTGATAGAGCTATTGAGGAATCATCCGCATAGTTCACCACCAGACCTCTAGTTATATAAGAAGGCAAATCATTTATAAATAGAGTAAAAATTAGTGGCCCCAGTACAGAACTCTGAGCGACACCCATATCAAAATCATACTCACTGTACTTACAGTCATTTAAAAGAACAAACAGACAAAAAGCTAACATTCCAATCAAGCACACTCATCCTTATACCTAAGTTGGAAATCTTATATCTAATAAAATTGATATTGATGCTATCAAAAGCCTTTGACCAGTTTATTAACTTACCTCCTGCAGATAACTGACAGAATTCATACAACCCATCAAAGACAGGGCAATCCTCTCCAACATTAAACCTTTGCATCTGTTTATTGTATTCAGCCATATTGTCAGGTCGAATAGACCTTAGGAACCTGATGTAATCATCCGAATGAAATTTTGTCATTTCTTCAGCAGTGGCTTTATGAGGTCTCTGAAGAAAATTATTTTTAAAGATTAAAAATTTGAGAAATAACTAATATTTTAAATGATCTTTAAATTATATGAACAAGGGAAACATTCCAATTGTAAACGAGAAGCATAAAAATTTGGAACTTACATAAATCTCCATTTTTCTATAAAGTCCATAATTCAAGAGCAAGTTATGGGTCATCCTTATTCTATGTGGCTTCATGGGATGCCCCTGGCCATAATAATAATTTCCAATATCACCTATAAAATGATTAATTTTTGAAAAAAATCTCGATTTTCAGTATTTTCGATTCAAAAAATTTGAGATATCTATAGTCGACTGAAGATAAATGGGCGGAACACCGTACTTCGTAGCATCATCCTTTCCTTGCACGTCAGCTCAACCAATTAGATTCACGGAAAAAGAAGGTAGCCCAAAAGTCGACTATAATTTTCTGCAGTTATACGTTCGAAAAGAGTAAGTCTCACGTAGTCCACAATAAACGTAGTTTTTAAGATTTTGGCAACAAAAAAGAATACGCCACCATCAATTTTTTATAAGTGGTAAACATAAGAACATAAATAAAGTAAAATACAGATAAATACAGGTTATTATCTTCAAAAAATTACATCAAGGATTATACTTACTATCGTAGTAATAACACACCCGTTTTCGACTATGCGGCTGTGTAGCCATTTTTATAAATATCAGAACACTTAGACAATACTAAAAATATCAGTTTTAGATTTTCTTAATTTTTTTTTACATTAACCAATAAATAATAGGATGAGCAAACACCAAACACAAACACGCGTTACAACACACTAGACGCAAATGGACGACTATAAACGACAAATCACGACAAGGACCCGAAATGGCGCCCTCGAATACACGCACGTGCGCATAAATTTTTTTACACGAGGTTGCAGGGGCGTATCACCGAGGAGGCTATTGCTAATTTTCTTTACTTTTCATAACTTTAAAAAATATGTTATAAATGCCTAAACTTTTATTTTGGAGCAGCATAATTGAAGTGAATTTTTGTATGAATAAAATAGCAATAACGAGTTTTTTATCTTTTATTTTTTTATTCAAAATTTCGCCTAGAAAGTGTCTTATTTTCAAACAATAAATAATGAAATAAGTCAATACCAAACACAAACACGGGTTACAACACGCTAGAAGCAAATGAACAAATAACAGAAATAATGACGGAAGACCGAACAGGCGCGCTATTATAAACCGCATCCACATCATTAAAAATTTACTTTGTGTGTGGCATGCGGCAAAAGTTTAGGTGCGTTTTTATTTGAACACACAAATTTTTTCTGCATGCCACACATAACGTAATTTTTTATTAATTTGGACGCGGCGTTAGACTAGAAAGCATCTCGCTTCGTTTCTAAAAAAAAAATAAAACTCCCGTTCATTTTCTTATGATACGCCGCTGCTACCGTTTTATACAAAGGAATTGTTTATTTTAAGGCTGGAGTCACACTAGTGAGCCTCACGAACTTTACAAATATTTTGTTCTTGTAAGATCCTCACGCTTCGCTTTTGGTCTATTCCAATATCTGTTCTCGTTTCAATCGTTTGTTTATACTTTACCAGGGTCCAAATTACATATACACGCGCATCTTACATTATTTAACTGTGGCTCGAGCCTTATCTCCATAGAAAACACTTTCGAGCATACACTACGCTGGAAGAAAATTCCTTATGAGAAAACATAATGTTCTAAAAATAATCCAAACTGGACCAAACCCCAGAACAAAAAAATCAGGAAATAGGAGACAGTGGGATGCTTTTTCGAACTGCTTCGAACTTCCTGACCTCCTACACCACTTTTCGAAAAGAATGCACCCACCCCATAGGAATTTGATCTTAGAGCCGTTTTACACACATAAGAATTATACCCAAAATTTATCTGATAATTATGTTGAAAATTTTCATAAAACTAATTTGCTGTTTTACACATCAAAGAATTATTGTCAAAATTTTGGTGAAAATTTTCGGCATAAAAATATAGAACGTGTTCTATAATTATATAATAATATAATTCTTGTGTGTGTAAAACGGCTCTTAGACGAGGAGTAGTGATCTTCGTCTAAAAATTTGATGGCTGCCAGCTGTTGTTTTGGGGCTGTCAGATTTCTGTCAGTATTAACATAACCTTCAAATTTGTCGCGCCAAAAAACTATGTTTATTTTTTAAGTTTATTAAAGAAGTAATTTGAAAATATGTTTCAACAAAGCATCACGTAAGTATTTCTGGATACTTTAAATTCATTAAATGACGAAGATAATTCGATTTTAGATCGTTTTTCAAACCTAGACCCTCCACAGAAGATCCGAATAATCAGAACGGGTACGTACCCTATTTTTAATATTTTATAATGTTGAAACTACCTAAATGTTTATCTCTGTTTAATTTATTAAGATATGCTTCTTCATATAAGGTACAACCTTTTACTAGAAATCAGAATATTCGTAATATTTCACTTAATAACACTATTTTTAAAAAATACATAACTAGTTCACCAAAGGGAGAAAAGCGACCTAGGACATCCAGCAGTGATGAGCCCAGCGAAGAGAAGTAAGTTAAAATATACATTTTGTGTTTCAAATTATTGTAAAATTGCTTTTGAATTTCTTTTAGATCTCCAGAAGATAATAAGACTTCAGTAGCTTCAGGTACAGTTGTTCTTATTTGCCCTGTATTTTTATATCATTATGATAACTGGTTTTAGCAAAGAGGTCAAAATCTACAGAGAAGAAGGAGAAAACTAAGAAAATTAAGACTGAAAATAAGTCACCAAAAGCACCTAAAGTAAAAACAGAGAAGGAGTCACCAAAGCCCACAAAAAAGAAAGGAAAAAAAGAGTTTGCAGCATCACCTAAGACATCACCGAAAGAAAAAGATAATGAACTCAAAGAAAATGGCAAAACAATAGCTAACAAAGAAATAAAGGAAGAAGAAAATAGTACAGAAAAATCTAAAGATGAAGTAGTTACAGAAAAGAGTAATGAAGATGATAAGGACCAAAAAAATCACACTTCTGATCCAAAACCTAATAAATTAATATTTGGTAGGTAACTATAATAGGATATACATTTTCACCTGTTGCAAGTGTTTGAACTAAATGTTTTTTAATATTTATGTAAATGTTACTGCTTATAGGTAAACCTACAGAGGATAAAAACAAAACCCAGCAGCTAGAATTTAATCCTAGATCTGCCAAATATCATCCTATTGACGATGCTGTTTGGAAAAAAGATGAAAGGTAAACTAAAATAAAGTAATTATATTTATCGAATAGACTTCTTTATTTTAAAATTTAACATATATATTGCATTGTTTATTCTTTTTCTTTCAGTAACTTGTCTTTATATTGTCTTATTGGCTGGGTAAAATTTTTAATTGATCTCCATCTACGGGTGAATTTCCCTAGACTTGGAAGTTGCCATTCATAACTACATTATTTAAAAGTGAAGATAGATTTTAAATATGAAATTTCATCCAAATTTTCATTAGTTTCAAAGGCATTTGAGCAAGTAGTAAATACCAAATCCAGGCTTCAAGGAATTTGGTTTAAGATTCAGCATAGCTTTACTAAGGGCAAGTCATCAGTCACAAAGTTATTGATATATGAACAAAAATTGCATAATATTTGGAATCTAAGAATCAAATTGATCCTATTTATTCAGACTTTAGTAAAGCATTCGATAAGATTAATCATAAGTTGTTTTTAGATAAGTTTTATGGTGGCTAATGTAGAGGTCTCAGATAGTAAAAATAAAAAGCTTTCAATCAAAAGGAGTCCATGTAATGTCTGAGGTTCCACAAGGGTTATATTTATCTCACGTATTTTTTTAATATTTTTATTAATAATGATATCTGTAATGTATTTTGTGTTTCTTTATGTAAATGATTTTAAAATATTCAAATCTATTGAATCAGTTCAGGATTGTAGGGAGTTCAAGAATATATATATTTTTTAGTTAACTGGTGCCAAACAAATGAAAAGGAATTTAATATAAAAACAATGCAATTTTATAGAAAGAAAAATATCATTATCTTTCAATATATCAGTAAAAATGAAAATTTAGGGATAGTAGAATACATAGGGGACTTAGGTATATATTTTGATACAGAACTTACTTTTAATTATCATATTAATTAATTATATCAAATTGTTGGGATTTGTAAAGCATATTTTAAAGGATTTTAATGACGTAAATTGTTCAAAAGTGTTGTATTGTTCTTATATAAGATCTGTTTTACCGTATCCAAGTGAGATTTGGTCACCATTCTATAAAGTTTATATTCAGCAGCTGAAACAAATTCAGAGAAAATTTATAGGAATTGTTGTTTTTAAACTTGGAATACCTCTGGATGAAATGAATTATGTAGTTATTACCAAACTTTTAAATATACCCTTGAATAAAAAAGAGAGTTTTTAGAGTTTTGTTTTCTTTTTAAAATAATTAATTTTCACGTTGATTGCCCTGACCTGCTGGTTCTCATCAGTTTTAATGTACCACTAAAAGATTTGTGTATCAATAATACTTTTAAAATTGATTATCACAGAATCAATTATGGATTGTCACTTATCTTAGCCAGTAGAGTTTGTAAAGATATAGACATTTTTAATTTGAGTATAAATAGTTTTAAACAAAAAATGGACAAAAAGGTTTTATACACTGATTTGTTTGTGTAATGTGCCTGCTCTTCCATTTATTTCTCATATTTCTTTTAACTAAATTTTTATGTTAAATCACTGGTCCTCAATAAAATATTTATTTGTTTTGACAGTAGGTCTGCAGTTTTTAAATAAATGTTTAATCTTTTTATAGAGTTCCATATAGTGCTTTGGCTAAGACCTTGGAAGCAATAGAAGAGGTGTCAGCTAGACTTAAGATGATAGAAATTTTGAGCAATTATTTTAGATCAGTTATAGTTTTGACACCCAATGATCTTTTGCCAAGCGTTTACTTATGTTTAAATAAGATTGCTCCAGCCTATGAAGGTAAGAAAGAATCATAATTCATGAATAATAAATATGTTATAATTTTAAAAAAAGTTCCAGTTTGATTTTTCAAAAGTAGTGCAGAATCCTGTGCTGATTGGTTTGTAAATTCTCTATATATGGATCTTATAACATACAATTGCGCCCATCAGATACTAAGTTTTGAAAAACATTTTTAGGATGGAAAAAAATCTTTTTAATAAATTAATGCTTAATAATAATAATCTAGTTTAGATTCAAAATAATTTTTCAAATTAAAATATGTTCAAATTGTCCAGATATTTTAAGTATTTGATCAAAGTGGTATACAATAGTTTATTCATTTACAAAATTACTACTCATAACTTTACATAATCTTAAAACACTGAATTTTATAGAAAAAATAATATTATTGTAAATGAATGGTAAAATGATTGTTGTTCTTGAGATTTTGTTTTTTGAGTATGTGATTATTTTTAGTTATTTTTTGTTGAACAGAAATATACATTTTATTTTAGAAACATGTAAATACAATAAACTTTATAACTAATACAGTGTGATCAATAAAGTCCACATCACATGGGATTTTTTTTTATTAATAGCTTTATTCAGAATTTGACTTTGGCAACAATTTCTGGTTTAATCGAGATGAAAATTAACTAAAAAAATAGTCACGTGATTAGCACCTGTCAAATTTTATTTTTTTTCAAAAAAGTGGGGTTATATCTCAAAATATCGAAAAAAGTTTCTAAAGGCAATTTTAAGCCCACATGCAAAATTTCAGCTGTATAAGATAATTTAGATTTTTTGCCCATTTTTGTAAATTGCACCACTATTGCAAAATAAAACTCAACGCAACCTACATAAAACTTAGTTTAGTTTTGACAATTTTGTTTAAACTAGCGCCATATTAAATGTGTGTTTTTCTACAAAATCCAAATTGGGCTATTAAAATTTGGTCACATGTGATGCAAAGTTTACTTGTTTTTGACCCTGTATAAAGTAGTAACTTCATAAAATAACTATTTTTGAAAACGTTGTTAGTGTCTAAAAGTAATGCACATTGTAATTAAGACAAACAAGTACACAGTGTCATCAATATATCTCCTGCCCACTCTTTCTAAAATAATTGAAAAACTGGTTAAAGGAAGAATAATTTTTCTTAGCCAACATAACATTCTGTCTGAATGTCAGTTTGCTTTTCAGACTTCCAAGAACACTACGGACGCAGTTTTTTCTTTTTTAGAGAAACTACATCAGTTTGAATGAGGGCGATGTCGCGGCTGTGGTCTTTTGTGACTTTTCAAAGGCGTTCGATTGTGTGAATCACGAAGTACTTTTGAGTAAGCTCGAATTGTATGGTATTAGAAGAGTGGCGTTAAATTGGTTTGCTTCTTATCTTTCGAATAGGCAGCAAATGGTTAAGTACGATGGAGAATTTTCCAGTGTCTCTTCTCTGAATTGTGGCGTCCCACAAGGTTGTGTTCTTGGGCCTCTGCTCTTTCTTTTATATATAAATGACCTGACCAAAATTGATATCCGAGGAACATTTACATTATTTGCAGATGACGCAACAATTTTATGGCGTGGAAAGAATGGCTGTGATTTGAAACATATTATCGAGTGTGACTTGATTAGAGTGAATGAATGGTGTGCTGCAAATTGTTTAAGTTTTAATTTTACTAAAACTAACGTGTTAAGTTTCAAATTTACCTGTGATAGTTTAACTTTAAATAATCATTTTATAGGGAATAAGCTAGTGACTAGATTTTTAGGTATACTTATTGACGATAAGTTGAAATTTACTGACCACATAATGACATTAAATAAGAAGTTAGCTGCCGGGTGTTATGCGGTACGAACAGTGTCAAGGGAATTAGATTCAAATGTGGCTAGAATAGTGTATTTTTCGTTGATTGAATCTCATTTGAGATACGGAATTGCATTTTGGGGATTCTGTAGTCGGCAGTTATTAAATTCGATTCTTGTTTTACAAAAGCGAGCAGTGCGTTATTTATTTAATGTAAAAATGAAGGAGCATTGTAGGCCTTTATTTATTCAGGGCAAAATATTAACAGTGATAGGCATTTTCATTTTAGAAATAGTGGGACTGATTCATAAAAAATATAAAAATTATTCAACTCCAAACCCATATAATACACGTAATAATGGCCTGCCATTGCCCATTCCCAGAAGTACTCTCACTAAATAGTCTCTTATTTTTGAGGGAATTAAAATATATAACAAAATCCCTCTAAAGTATAGAAATATTATGGACGATAAATTGCTTAGGAAAAAACTTAAGAGCTTTCTTGTGACACGACCGTATTATTCACTGGAAGAATATTGTGCTAATCATTTTTAACAAGGTGTGTTGGTGCTTTCCAAAATGGGTGTAATGGTGTAATTTTATGGCTATTTTTGTCTTCTTTTACTTTATTTTATTTGACTGTAAACTTTTAAATTAATTTAGTAGACAATTATTTTATTTTATTTCAGGTACCTGTTTTGTTAATTATGGACTTTTGTTTATTTACACTGTTTATTTTGATTACTGACTTTAATCACGTGTTTATTGTTATCATTGATCTAAGTTTTTTGTTGTCACAATTTCTTGTGTTGCATATGTTTTTGTTTATATTTATTGTTAACTTTTTGTTCTGCATAGTGCTTTGTTAACAAGATTGATTTCTTTACAACAATAAAGCTTATTATTATTAGTATCAGTAAACTCTGCATTATGTTAAAAATACATCTTAAATGCATTTTATTTTTATATTATTTTTTTATTAAAAAATTTGAGGCTTTTCAGTTAAACTATTTTCTTAATATTAATGTGTATATATATAACTATATTTTTTCTAGGAATTGAGTTAGGAGTAGCGGAAACAAGTTTAATGAAAGCGATTGCACAGTCTACTGGTCGTACAGTAAATCAAATAAAAAGTGACGCTCAAGAAACCGGAGATCTTGGAATAGTTGCCGAGCGGTCGAAAACCAACCAAAGAATGATTTTTAAGCCTGCTCGGTTGACAGTTAAGGGAGTTTTTGATAAGTTAAAGGAGATTGCACAGATGACAGGACATGCGGTAAGAGCACTAATAGATATTTATGTATTGAGTGCGCGATTAATTCACTTCACTGATTGATCCAAAATCTCTATGTTATCGGCCACAGTACAATTAAGCTAACCAGTAGGTTACCTTGACTTTGCGCCAGGTGGAGCTTTTGGTGATTTTTAATGGTCTAACCACAATTCTAGTTCGAAAGTAAGTCTATTTTAAGAAGGAATTTCTTAAAAACTATGGGAAGCATTAACGTAGTATTAGCTGGGGTCCTAGAAACCCTGGTGACTTTATAAGTGAATTTTTATAGAGCTAATCTTTTTCAGTTTTATGTCATTGGTATGTAAAATGTTTTTTATACAAATGAATAAAATTTAACTTGTTTTTCTTTTATTTTAAGAACTTAAGAAAATATTGTTTCATTCTGAGTTCCAAAATTTTTAACAGTTTTCCAACAGCTACTACAGGAAAAGTTAGGGCCATTTTTGAGCATTTATATTTTTCACGTATCATCCAGTGATATATGGATGGATTCATGGATTATTTTAGGATAGAAGAATGTGTGTAAATAATAGTATAATCGTCTCATACGTTTCTTCTTTTTAGTCTCAAACAAAAAAAGTGGAAAAGATTCAATCAATGTTTGTGGCATGTCAAGGTTCTGAAGCACGATTTCTCATTCGATCTCTCCATGGAAAGCTTAGAATAGGTTTAGCCGAACAATCTGTGCTTCAAGCTTTAGCTTTGGCTTGTGCTATGACTCCTCCCAATCAAGAATATCCTCCAAAAGAGCTAAATGCCTCTAAGCATTACTCCAATGATGAATTTAAAGCGGAGGTAGAAAGGTTGGCGTTAATTTTGAAAACTGCTTACTGGTAAGTGTTTGAAATTTATATTTATCAGATGCAGTACGTGACTTTCAATAAGGTTTACTTTTGGGATATACGAGGTCTAATATAGTTTACTTTTTAAAATTATTTTCATATTATACAGGGTGTTCCAAAAGCTCTGAAAGTATCAAAGTTGTGTTTTTTTAAATGGAACCCCCTGGATAATATTGCATTTTTGGATTTTCCGATCAAAGTGCCTATTGTAATAAGGTTTATAGTACCTATACCTTAAGAGTTTTTAAATAATTTGAATTTTGTCAAAATCTAACCTAATTTTCATGTTGAAGTATTTCAGTTATGTACTCGAAATTACAGTGAAGTATAACAATAAATCATATTTTATATCCCAATAATAATAAACTTGCTATATTATACAGGGTGTCCAAAAATTAAAACTAATCAAATAAGAATTTTTAGTGGCTATAACTTGATTAATTTAAATAGAATGTTATACTTGTTACTTTACCAGAAAATGTACCTTTTAAATACTTATCGAATGGTAAGGGTGTTCTATAGCTAAGTCTTCGCGTTTTCACAGAATACGCCAAATAATCATTCTCGGCACAATTTTGTTCTTTGAATAGATGTTCTAATGTATCTAGATGCCAATGGCATTTAGAAACGTCAGATAATTCATTTAATTTGTCAGTTTAGTCTGCAAAGCCTGTTGTTATAACAGCGGTATTATTTTTTGTAACTGTGAAACGTCATTTATTGAACTGAATTATTTGAATATTGTGTTAATGCTTTGTCAAAATGAAGATTTATCCAAAGGAACAGCGTATTGATATGATTTTTATCCTTGGAGAATGTCATCAAAATTATTTGGTGGCTTCTCGAGGACTTCTTATAGGAAAACCTGTCACTGAGGCTGAAGAAAATGTTTTTACTGTACTTGGTTCAGTGATCGAAAATTCCAATATTAGTCAGAATCATATATCCGAAAATACTAACATTAGCCAAGCAAGTGTTTCAAGGATTCTTAACAAATACAGAGTTCATCTTTATGAAATCCAGCTTTGTTAAGAGCTTCACGGAAATGATTTTGACAACCCAACTGAATTCTGCTTGTGAGTGTTAGATAAAGTGGCAGAAAATGAACACTCTTAATAATCTATTGTTTATTGATGAATGTACTTTTCATAACAATGATTTCGTGAATAGACACAACTTTTATTACTATTCTGATTCAAATTCGCATGAATACAGAGTTATGAGAAACCAGAATAGGTGGTCGGTTAATGTGTGGGAGAGAATACTCAGCCCATACTTAATTGGACCCTACTTTTTTGAAGGACCTTTAACTTAGAAGATGTCCTTTTAAATATTAGTACAACTATATAGCTTCAACTGGATGGAGCTACACCTCATTATCATTGCGAGGTTCCGCAATTTTTAAATGTCAACTTTCGAAACAGGTGGATTGGGAAAGACAGATGAAAATACGCATAAGAGCCGCTTTTCAAACTGTAATCCCGCAAATGTTGTCCAGAGTTAGCAGTGGTTTCGAAAAAAGAATATGTAAGTGTTTGGAAATGGATGGTCGACATTTCCAACATCTACTATAAATATTTTGCTGCTCTTTTGTGCTATCGTCAATATGTTATTACCATTATTGCTGTTATAGCCTGTTGGATGACTATAAATCGCGTTCCGAGTTTCTGAACATTTGTAAAGATATTCTTATAGTTGTAAATTACCTGTCATTTCCAAATGCCATAGGAAACTATATATATTAGAACATCTATTCAAACAACACAAAATGGTGCAGAAAACGATTATTTGGCGTATTCTGTGAATACGCGAAAACCTAGCTATAGAACTCCCTTATACCATTCGATAGGTATTTAAAAGGTACATTTTCTAGTAAGTTAAAAGCATAGAGTTCTATTTAAATTAATCAAGTTATAGCCACTTAAAGTTCTTATTTGATTAGTTTTAATTTTTGGACACCTTGTATAATAAGCAAGTTTATTATGAATGGGATATAAAATATGATTTATTGTTACACTTCACTGTAAATTTCGAGTACCTAACTGAAATACTTCAACATGAAAATTGGGTTAGATTTTGTCAAAATTCAAATTATTTAAAAACCCTTAAGGTATAGGTACTATAAACCTTATTAAAATAGGCACTTACTTTGATCGGAGAATCCAAAAATGTAATATTATCCAGGGGGTTCCATTTAAAAAACAACAACTTTGATTCTTTCAGAGCTTTTGGAACACCCTGTATAATATGAAAATAATTTTAAAAAGTAACTATATTAGACCCTCATATATCCCAAAAGTAAAATTTTTCGAAAGTCACGTTTTTTTGCCGCAATATTTCGGGCCGTATAGAGTGAATAACCCTGTATAGGGGTTTTCTATAGGGTGATTAAATTAGAGGGTCTATTTAAGGAATTTCAATAACGACTCATTTTAATTTTTTGTTTTGGTGCTATTGGATCCTCAAAAAACGAACGGTAATTTTAATGTTTTAAAAGGAATTTTGAGTTCTGCGCCTCAGTCCAATTACTTTTTTTTTAGGATTTTGTATACTTATCGTGCCTTTGTGGAAGTAACTAATATTAAAAAAAAAATTCAAAAACAGTGCTACTTTCATAAAATTGGAAATTAATTAGAAATAAAATAGTTAATACAAATACCTGAAACCGTTATAACTTGCAGCTATGGCCTAGGTCTCGAAAATCGAGTTTTACCATTTTTTATTCAATCATTGAAACCTTCCATTGACTTGTATTCCAATTATTGTTTCTTTTTGTGCTTTGTGAACCGTTTTTTCCGAATATAAGTTAAACAATAATAATGAAAGCATGCATCCTTGGAAGATAGCGTGCTGCATTCAAATAGTGCATCTAAAGTAACACCCATGTAATGTTCCTATTGTAGTTCTTCATGCTTTGTCCTGATATGCCATTAATTTCTTGTATTTAAGTCCACATATTTCCTGCAAGGAATATGCAAACCATTTTGTTTTTAAGTGTGTTTTTTTGGTATTGCGAGCTATCAACATATGTTCCATTCCATTTTGCACATGTTAATATTTTAAAAACTACGGAGTCCTTCATACAAAATGTATTTAGAGGTTTGTAGATAATTTAGGTTTTTAATTAAAGTTTACAGAAAAATCTAGAAATTGACAACATTACTGATATTTTGTAGTCTTCGAGAATTCTCATAAATAAATAAATAGCTGTTTATTTCCACCACGCCAACAGACCCCTTACAGGAAATTCAAACATAGATAAACAAGTTAATAGGATAAAGTAAATAAACTAATAATGTAAATAAACTAATTTAAGTTGCAGTTAATCTAAAACTAAAAACCCATTTAAAATGAATTCACCATCCATTTGATTATCGGATTTACAAGCTGTAGGCATACAATATTCTCATAAACTATCCATATATATAGCAAGGTAGCAAGCTACAAAGGATACCCAGACACCTCGCGCAAATGTTACAGAATAGTTGGTTGACCGTCAAAATTTATGTCGCATAGTGTAGAAATACGATTAAAATTGTGGTACATTGTGTAGATGGGACATTAGAATAAAATGTTTGGCCTAGCAAGGACAGTGTAGAAAGCTGGTGGATGCCTGACACCAACACGGGGAACGCGAAATGATAGTTGCTGGGCAATCAATCCTCGCGTTCAGAAGCTTATAGAGAAATGATACGGATTGGGAGTTACGACGTACAGCCAAAGACAGCGCTCAGAATAATGGAACAGTCCCTCACGAGAAAACTAGAAACACCATCTGGGCCAGATGTGGCCTTATTTTTAAGCGACTTGTAGGCACAAGAAATATCCGTGGGAGTGATTATAGGTTTAGAAGGTTCCTCAGAAGTAGAAATCTCAGAGGGCTCCGAGTTTTTTTATGGACAGTCTTGAAGTATTCCGCAAACGCTGAGACAATATTATGAGGCCCATGAAATGGATGGTTCTCGTAGTTTATTATAGCAGAAATGCGCGACTGAGCTTTTTTACTATGAACAAAAGTCCAAAAGTTGGAAGGATCACTGTTTAGATTTTGCTCAGCGTCTCTTGTAAAGGCCTCGTAGGCCCGCTGGGATTGTGACTTATTAACCTACGCAAAGTCCTGTACTTTTCCAGGTATTAAGTAGTTTTGTAAGTTTGAAGATGTCGACGCACCTTCTCCTTTTTGGAAATGTTGCTAATTAATTCACCTGTAAATCAAGGGGGAAAACGCTTTCGTCTGGGCAATTTGAGAGGTAAACAGGCAGCAAAGTTGTAATTTAAGATATCATAAAACGACTGACAGACATTCATCACAGCAGTAGACTCAGTAACTGGAGACCAATCTGTGTCATACAGGCTTGCAAAGTTGGCTCTGCGAAAGTTGAATTAAGGTTGATCAGCGTTGCATATAGGAAAATAAGTGGAATGAGTGCAAGGTACATGAAACTCAAAAGTCAGGGTGATGTGGATCTTCATCAACTAGGGACGTATCACTGCGCGACACGGTAATATTAAGATCGGCAAACATTAGGTCCAGAAGGAGGTTGTTTATGTTTAGAGTAGTGTTATATTGCGTGAGGTTAAGGAACTCACCTAGGTTAACTAGGCTACTGTGTCTTGCGCCTAGGGGACCAGTAGGTTTTACAAATATTGGAACATTAAAGTCTCCTAAAAGAATTACATTTCCACGAAACATTACATCGAGAGATGAAAGAAATTCGAAGAAAGTTTCTGCCTCGGTGCTAGTAACAGAGGAAGGAATGTATACAAGAAATATAAAAATTATGAAATAATTTAAAGCTAACTTACAACCTAAAGAATCTATATTGGGCACGGACTCTACAATGTTTGAGAGATCCAAAAGTTCGGAGCTGAATCAATAGTGAACGTCGAGCATCATTCCTCCTCCCCTGGATGCATCAAGTTCGTTCTTTTCTCTGAGCGATGTTCTATAAATGAGTCAGGAGAAAATTCTGAGGTTAAGATACCCGGGTGGAGCCATGATTCAGTAACAGTGATTACATCATATCCAGAGGAAGTGACGCTGCTGTAAAAGCTGTGAGTCTTTGTACGGAGACCTCTAACATTCTGATAAATGCAAGTTACTTCGTTGCTTGAGTCGGTTGAGGGTCCAAGTTTTTTGTAGAGATTGTTGGGATGCCGTTGACATGCCTTCATCATGTTTATTTGTTTGTATGTTACAGTTTTGTAGCATATCCTTTTTATGTCAATTTAAATTAATGACAATTGCAAAGAAAATTCATTGCTTCGTTGTATAGTCAGTAAAATGCACAAAAAAATAATTTTCATTATTTTTTTTATCTACAACAAATTGTTTTTAGTGAATGTCCCAACTATGATAAAATAATTCCAGTTTTACTTAAAGAAGGGGTGGAAAAACTCCCAGAACATTGCAAATTGACTCCAGGTATACCTTTGAAACCCATGTTAGCACACCCAACGAAAGGTAATTAATATTATAGTAACGACAGTTTGATAGAAATTATAATTATTTAATTATTAACTTATTGCCAAAGAGTTGTAAAAGTTTTTTCATAAGTTATTTCCACACCAATAATGTAGCTTTTTTTTAAACAATGTATTTATGTAAACTTTTTTAGTCTCGCTATTATGAAAAATTATTAAAATTTTTAATAGATAGGTACTTTAATAACATACTTTTACAGGCGTGCAAGAAGTTTTACAAAGGTTTGAAGGAATGACATTTACTTGCGAATGGAAATATGATGGAGAACGAGCCCAGGTAAGCTTAAAACTTGATCTATGGTGTTGGCCGACTAATTACAAACAATATGACAAAATAAATAAAATGTGTTATGTAACGTCCAAATTTTAAGATTTCTAATTAATAATAATAAAAAATTTTTTCGGAAAGAGGGAAAGCTTACTTTCAAGGAGAATTTAAAAATGTGTATTTTTAATATTTTGAGTACCCTGTACCTAGAAAATTGAACGTTTCTGAGACATGTTTAAACATTTTTCGTATAATGTCTGTTATATTTAATATGTGGAATTCTGGACAACTTTTTTTTTCAGAAACGGTTTGCTAAACAGAAAAACTATGATTTTTTTTTAAATATTTATCACGCTTTAATTGCTCAAGTTATACAATTTTTGGAAAAATCAATGGTGTGCAATTTTTTCTTGAAAAATCTTTAATATCTAATTAATCCAAAATAAATTTTTTGAACGTTAGTTAAGGTGTGTCAAGTTTGGGATGAAAAGTCTCCATCTTCTCCTAGAGATGGCGCATGTAGCGCCATTTAATTTATACCACCTTGAAACGTTATCTCTTTCCAGTATTATCTTCATTAACACAGTATATGAAGTAAAAAATTCTTACTTTTTAAACATTTCAAAACTTTTGTTTTGGATTTTTTCAACTATAGTAGATTTGTGCTCTGTTTTTTATAGGAAATCTTTCCAAATCGCTCGAAATTTCGAGCCAGGTAACTGAAACATTTTATAATATTTTTGATATTGGGAAATTTAACTTTTTCATTCCAGATTCATATAAATGAAAAAGATGTGTCCATATTCAGTAGAAACCAAGAAAACAACACCTCAAAATATCCAGATATTATTGCGCGTTTGGAAAATTGCAAATCAGATGCGGTAAAATCTTGTATATTGGACTGTGAAGCTGTTGCTTGGGACAAAGAGAAAAAGCAGATATTGCCCTTCCAAATTTTGAGTACCAGAAAAAGAAAGGTAGATTTGTAGCTCAGTTATTTTCAATAAACCATTAAGGCATCATCAAAATCGAAATTAGAAAAAATGGGCTTCCAAATTTTTGAAATAGGTACTGTTGAAAGGAAAATTCAGATCGTTTTATCGTTGCTTTAACTGAAATATTTTTAGAGGCTTAACTTCATCGCGTTAATTTTAATAAATATTTTAGGACCAATGTAGGCTGAAAATAAACTTTTTAAGGTATGTTTTTTTCTGTGCAGTTTTTGCGTTGTTACCTTGGTAACAGCGGGGCGATGAATAAAATATTGACAGATTATGACTCATTTTAAAGGCGCTCTCTTGAAATTTGATTTTGTTATGCGCAATTTTAGAGTTTGTGTTAGGGCGCCATTCAAAACAATAACATACTAACCTTGATTTGTATAAAAATATAAATGCAACTATAAAGCTGTTTCAGTGTATTCCTAGCCCATTAGTCATGAAAAGTAAATCTAAAAACCGGAAATTGATTTTTGTTTAAAATTTATTGCAATTTGTTGCGTTTTATCTGCGAGTCTGCATTTGTATTTAATTTGAACTTAAATAATATACAAAAAATATACAGGATGTCCGGGAAAATGTGAGAAATCTCTCGAATATGGGAAAAAACACGTGAAAGGAATACTGTAAGTTCATAAAAACTTTTTTCTTACAGGCCTCCTCTACGGAGATATGGGCTTCCAAAGAGCTGCAATGGAATCAAGTTTTTTACATATAATTATTGAACCACCAGGTATATTTCAATTTTTTTTTAATATGATGTATACCAGGTAAGTTCCTTCAAATTACTATTCAAGAAAGTGTTGTGAATTACTCACAGCTGCAGCATTTTTTTTACGCCCTTTACTTTGGACAATGTTTTTTTACATACTTTTAACTATTCACTAAAAATTAAGTACTCTTCATTCATGTCGCTAATCCTAACCTTTTTCCAAAAAACGTCATTTTTTTTTTACTGTTAGTCTCCTAACTTCTGTCGGGTTGAATACGAAAAAGAGGAATTTTCTCCTGTCACCATAGTTTCAATAAAAAGTTAAACTAACTGCTTAGCTAAAAACTTCGTAAGAGGGTTTAACATGGGCTTCGTGAAGTCTGCTACATTTGCGGGCACGACGAATTGAGGACTGCTGTTTTCGCAACTGAGCATTGTTCCTTATTTGATCACAATGAAACGTGATTCTCCGTAGAAGTTCGTCCTTACTATCGACCGGAGTGGAATACATCAAGGTTTTGAGGTGTCCTCACAGGTTAAAATCCAACGGCGTTAGGTCGGGAGATTGAGGTGGCCAGGCAATAGCTCTTCCTCTATCTATCTAATGGTTTGAGTAGACGTTTTTCAGGAGCTCCCGCTCAGCAACGCTGGCATCGTGAAAAGCGTTCTGGAGGAACTCCGAATAAAGTTCTCCATTCAGTCGTGCCGACAATATGAATGGTCCAATCAAAAAATCACCAATGATTCCTATCCAGACATTAATTGATTGGAGCTGCTGTTGAAGATGCGAAACAATAGTTGCATGATTTTCATCAGTGAGTTGTGTAAATTTATGATACGATTTTTGGTAAACTCTGCTTCATCCGTGAAGAGAATGGTGCTATGAAGTTTACATTATTTCGTTGCTGATCTAATAGCCAATTTGGAAACTGCAATCTACGGGGAAAATCTTCAGGAATCAGTTCATGCACTTTTTTCAAATGCTATGAATATAACAGATGTTCTTGAAGAACTTCATATACTATTGTTTTTGACGTATTAAACTGCGCTATAATTTTCGAGTGCTCGTTGAAGGAGTGTCATCTAGAACATTTAAAATATTTTCCTCTAATTGCAGCATACATACTGTTCTTGCCCGACCAGCATCAGTACTTCTTTTCCCAAAATTTCCTAAAATTATGAAGAAATTTTATAATATTAACTTATTAAATGGCATCGCCTACCATTCTCCCTTACACGTTGGTCAATTCGTTGAAATGTTTTCTAATCTGGAAGAGTACGATTAGAATATCTGTAGTGATATAACCTCTTGGCTTCCAAAGCACTGCAAGATGCAAGACCATACATCAGATGCATATCTGCACACGCAATAAATGTATATTTCATATTTCGAATTATTTCAGAATTAATTTCACCACGAAATCCAAAAATCAGTAAATTAATATCTAAGTAAAGAATCGGTGTGTCAGCAATGTGAAGGTTGACAAGTTCTAAAATGCAGGATATTTATTTCTTTCATTTACAACAACAAGGTTGAAGGTTGAACATTTGATAGGAACAAAGATACATGTATCTTTTATCGAAATACGCCAAATATATGATGTAAATAAAATGACGTTTTTTCGAAAACGGTTAGGATAAGCGACATGAATGAAGATTACTTAATTTTTAGTCAGTGGTGAAAGGTATGTAAAAAACGTTGTCCAAAGTTCTGATCATACAGGGCGTAAAAAAATGGGGCCATGAGTGTCACAGCTTGTCCGTCCCTGCAGCTGTGAGTAATTAACAACAGTTTCTTGAATAGCAATTTAAAGGGTCTCGCCTGGTATACATCATATTAAAAAAATTGAAATATACCTGATGGTTCAATAATTATGTGTAAAAAACTTGATTTGATTGCAGCTCTTTGGGAGCCCATATCTCCAAAGAGGAAGCCTATACGAAAAAAGTTTATAAGAACTTGTAGTAACACTTTAATGTGAATTTCTCATATTCTCCCGGACACCCTGTTTAATCAATATTTTAACATTTAAAAAGGGAGATAAATCATATATCTTGGTATGTTAAGTTGCTTTCCTCACATTATTTATTTTTCAAATGGAATCCCCTATGCTAGGATGCAAACGAAGCTGATATTAAGGTTCAAGTATGCGTGTTTATGTTCGATCTTCTCTATCTTAATGGCGAACCTTTAGTAAAGAAACCGTTCAACGAAAGAAGAGAACTTCTCAAGCAACATTTCAAGGAACATGATGGAGAGTGGTTCTTTGCAACTTCTTTAGACACGACAAAAATGGAAGAAGTTCAAGAGTTTTTGGATGAAAGTGTTAAAGGTAAATTGTAATACAAGTTTTTTATTCTTTCTCTAACTCGAATTCTGGCATTTTTGTAGAAAATCGATTTACTTACATTTGTTTTATTTTATAGAACATTTAGAATTATTAACGCCAATAAATATGTAATTTTAGCAAAAAGTAGAGCATATTGTGAAAAATTACAATTAAATGAATAACTTATTGAAAAATTCAACTCAACCACTCCAAACAGAGCAATTTTTCCTAAATATCCAATAACAAAAAAATACAAAAAAAAAAATAAATTGCGACTGATGTTATAATGGCTGTCCATGGGAGTTTAAAGGATCCTGATTAAGAATTCAACAACGAAAATTTTCCACCACGTAGAGATTTTGAGTTATAGAATGTATCAGTTATTTTTATTTAATATAAACATTTTTATATGAGATTTATACACAAGTTCAAAATAATAAGAAAAAACAAGATATTTTAAGGATAACAGGATTTATTTACAAAAATGTACAGGAAAATACATTTATGTACGTAACTTTTTTGCAAATATTGACTTTGGTTTATATTTCTGATCGCTTTCTCTCATAATTTTATTTATTTATTATTACAACAAAAAAAAAATAAATCACATTATACATTTACATATGTTATACTAGATTATGATTTAGTATAGCCTATTATATAATGCACCTAAATGCAAGAGCATTTGTATGTGCAACATAGAAGTGCCCATATAGGTATATACATCCTAACGTACACAATACATACTAATATATTTATTCATACACATACAATTATTATTTGCTTGAATTTATAGTATAAACAAGATTTACATTTCAGTTTCCATATGGTAATTTTCCCACTAGCCCTCTTGTATTGTTTTGATGATTTTCTAGAATATATGATTTACACTTACTTACTTACTTAAAAAGGTTTAATCTTTTAATACTACGTATTTCTACTGGTAAAATGTTGTAGTACTTAGGGGCTAAATAGTCAATAAATTTTAAATTAATAGTTTATTCGACGTTTAATCAATATTTGCCCTGGTTGAATAGTTATGATTAATGAAATGCTTCAATTTATTCGATTTATGGTAATATAAACATATTGTACATATAAACAATGTAAGCTGCATGTGTTCTCATTAAATAGTAAGGGTGAAGGGTAAGTTTTATTTTTTTGTAGATAATTTTTAAGATATATCTATGTACAACAATAAGTGTCTTTAAGTTACCTTTATAAGTCCCCCCCACACAACCAAACCATATCTCAAAAGTTATTCAACTAATGATTTGTATACAACTGTTAATACTTTTGTACGTAAGAATTCCTTCAGCAAATAAAATTTATAAATGAGTTTACGGATCTTATTTGTTAAATATTCAGTATGATCTGACCTTTTTAAAAATTGATCTATAATAATTCCCAAGTATTTAGTCTTTGATACAGATGTATTTTCGAGCCCTGTACTCGCATTCACCACGATGGTGTCAAAATGCGGTCTAGATGCATTTGTCAATGAGAAGGCAAGATAATTTGTTTTTTTTTATGTTTAAAGTTAGTTTTAGAAAATCCAACCAGCATTTCACTATCATAAAATCTTCCTTTACATTATCTCTTACTTCATCACCAGAGAACAGAATGGCCGTGTCATGAGCATAAGAATAAATTTTACCATTGATATTGATGCCCAACAAAACATTAATGTAGGTCACGAAAAGTATTGGTCCCAAAATGGTCCCCTGTGGAACACCAATCTGAATTCTCCGTGGCGCACTAAGGCAGCCATTGACCTTTGTAAACTGCTCTCTGTTAAAAAGATAACTCCTAAAGACTTCCAATACCCTGCCCCGCACTCCATAGAGTTCCAGGATCTCCAGAAGTTTTTCATGGGACACGGTAGTCTATGAACATGGCAATGACCTTCTTATTCACATTTAATTTGCCTATTATCTCAGAACTCAGACCATATATGGCATCAGTAATACACATTCCCTTTGAAAAGCCAAACGGATTCCCCGATAAAGTGCCATTCATTTTTAGAAAGTTTACAAGTCGATCCTTTAGACATTTCTCAAATATTTTAGCAAAGTTATTTATTAAACTTATTGGACGGTAATTTTCTATTTTGTTTTTGGGCCCTGTTTTATAAATTGGACATACTATTGACTGTTTAAAATAAGCTGATGTTATATTTGTATTAAAAATAGGATTAATAAATATGTGATAAAGGTTTAATTATTTCTAAATGTGTAAATTTAATAGTTTTAGCACTAATACCATCCTTACCTGGGGCACTATCATTTTTTAATGAGCGAATTTGTTTAATAAGTTCGTTATCTGTCACTGGGTACAAATACATAGAATTGTTTACATTACTCGCAATATTGCAAGAAACCAACAATAATCCTCCGTTATTGCTGGATACTATCTGCCTTGGTAGCGTTGCTCCATTGTTAATATGTCTTGGTGGAACCTTTCTCCTTGCTCGCCACTAACCGACCCAAATTTTCTGGGAAAAAATTTAAATGGGAGTGCAAGAAGTGTATTTTAAGAGATATGCAGCAACCCATTTTGCAGTAGGTTTCAAGTAGTTCTTCTACAAGTTTTTCGTAGTTTTCTACTTTTTTGTTTCCTAAAAACCCCGAAACAATTGTTTTAAAAGCAGCTAACTTAACATCACTTAATTTTTTACTAAATCCTTACACAGTTTGCTTACCTTCTACCAAGCGAAGAGGGATGTGAATGATGACTGCGTTGAGAATACAAAATTCGCGATTTTCCATGGGGTATGACCATTCACGTCACATTCCCTAGTTGGAGGATAGGGCCCCTGAGCGGCGTTCTACGGCTGGCGCGGCCGCTACGTTTCTTCTGTTGTAGACACTTTTTAGTAAATATTAGTGTCGCTTAACAAACTTGGGGTCATGCACGTAGATCCCTCTTGCCGCAATAGCGCCATAAATGAATTCGCCGCTCAAACACAGCTTGAACCTCGCTTGCTCACATAGGACACACGTTAGTGCAGAGGAAGCCGCGACGGAGAATGTTAATATATTATTCTTCGTCTCGGCTTTGCCCTAGGAAATAATGTAGGCAACGTTTTGATTTTCTGGTAGCAGAATTTATTGGGTATCCGGGTATCCGAATTATCACTTCCGGATATTATTTCTTGTCTGTTTTGTCCAGATTTTCGTAAAAGAATCGAACAAATATCTCAAAAATTAAAAACTATTTTGAAGTTGCTGACATATATTTGTTTTGATGTTACGTACTCTTCATATATATTTTCTCTTGGCGATCTCGACATAACTGTAATATTCACCCAAATCCCAAACACCATATACTTATTTTATGATAATTATTTGATATTCAATAATTCGAAACTACCGTCCAGTTAGTAATTAAACAGGAAACGGCGCGAACGGTCTCATAATTATAACTATGAGAAAGTTGTTGCGTGAAGTGCACTACGTGTCCGCCGCCTAGCGGTGGACCAGCATACTTCATATGCACGACCGTGTATTCTACGGATTGAAGTATAATCTATTTAACTTTGTGTTTTTTTAAATTGTAGTTAATGTTTTTCGAGCAGAAATATATCTATAAACTTTCTTATTTAGTCCTAGAAATATGAGTTAAAATTTGGTTGTGGTTGATCGAGTAGTTTTTTGTCTATCTTATTTTATTTATTTATCGACAGACAACAGTGCCCATTTTACAATAATTAATTACAAAGCTAGAGTGAAACATAACAATGTGAAATCAAAAATAGTATAACAAAAAGGTGTTTACAAAAGAAAAAAGTGTACACCTGTCAATATGAAACAGCAACAACACAAAACTTCAATCGATAATAAATTCCAACAGCCTTTGTTTAAAATGATTCAAGGACGTATCAATGAAATTTAAGTCATCCAATCACCCTTGTTATAAAAGAGTGGCTTGCATAATTTGGTCTGTGAAAAGACCCCTGTAATATATGGGAAGTACGGGTACTCCTGGGAGGGACCCTCAGACCAGCACTCGACAGCAGGCGCGGGCAATCGGTAATACCGTTTATATTTTTAAAGAAAAGTTGTAAGTCTTTACACTTTCTTCTATTAGCAAGGGGGAGGAAATTCAACTCGGAGCACAAAGCAGCATAATCAAGATCTGCACCCCCGTTGAATTTCAAGTTAATATATCTGAGAAACCTTCTCTGTTTGTTCGAGCCGGTACACATGTGATTCATAGTGGGGGTTTTAAACACAAGGAGCGTACTCAAGGTGGGTTCGAACCAAGGAGCAATAGAGTATTTTCACAGTGGAAAGCTCCTTAGCATGACGTTTAATTAAACCTAACATTTTGAGGGACTTACTAACAATGTCAGCGATGTGAGAAAGGAATGAAAGGGTGGAATCAAAAAGGAGTCCCAGATCCCGCACAGATTCAACGAAGGTCAGCGGCCTACCATTCAAGTAATAACGCAATTTAAAAAACTTAGTGAATTTACACTTGGGAATATTCAAACTCATCCCATTCACTCCGCACCAGGAAACAAATCTATCAAGGCCCCTTGAAGCCCCAAGCAGTCACTGTAACTGTCGATGACCTTATACACCTTCATGGCATCCGCAAAAAGTAAGAACTTGCTTGACTTAAAACAGATGGATACATCATTAATGAATAAGTTGAACAAGAATGGACCGAAATGGGAGACCTGAAGACACTGATATCTCAGGAGATACAACATCATTCACCCGCACTATCTGACGACGATCACTTCGATAGGTCTCGATCCAATCAAACAGTGGACCAGAGACACCCAGCCCCCGAAGTTTATCCAGCAGAATCCCATAAGGCACCCTATTGAAGGCCTGCGAGAAGTCGGTATACACCGAATGGACCTCAAATCCGCTCTCCAAGGCCTCAGAGAAACCGTCCAGATAAGAGATTAGATTCACCTCAGTGTTTCCGCAAGCACAAAAACAAAACTGCTCCTTAATGATGGCAAAATAGCTTTTTGAAGATTTTAGGAATAATATTAATTATGCTGATAGGTCTATAGTTCCGAATGTCAGCCCTGCTGCCGATCTTGTGAATAGGAACCACAAAATTCGTTTTCCCAAATTGAGGAAAAATACCCCCCGAAAAGATTCATTGAAAATGTGATGAAGTGGGCGAGCC
The DNA here is from genome assembly GCA_034092305.1 of Diaprepes abbreviatus. Classification (NCBI taxonomy): domain Eukaryota; kingdom Metazoa; phylum Arthropoda; class Insecta; order Coleoptera; family Curculionidae; genus Diaprepes; species Diaprepes abbreviatus. The sequence goes on along the minus strand of JASJET010000287.1, from coordinate 37,911 downwards.
AGAACGAACGAGCAGTTTTTCAGTAGCATTGGATGAACGCTATCAGGGCCTCTTATAAGGCTTAAGACCATTCAGCTCGGCGTATATGTCAGAAATAGATACGGTGAAGTTGGAAACCTTTATATCAGCTGAGACAGCCATAGGACACTTCACTGTTACATCAGTGTACACTTTGCTGAAATATTTAGCAAAAAGTTATGCAACCTCTGGACCCATGACCATGCTCTCGTCTTCCAAAAACAATTCAGATGGCACGCCGTTCGAGTAAAGTTTGTCATTCACAAAATTCCGAAATGGCTTCAGACTCCGGCCGATACCAGATTCCGTGTCACAAATATAATTATCATAACAAAGGCGTGACAGCCTTTTACATTCTGCACGCAAACCTGTAAACATTTCAAAGTCATTCTGAGAACCAGTCGACATAAACTGTTTATGACATATTTTTTTTTATGTAGTTAACCGAACGAGTTCGTTGAAAAACCACTTAGAAAACTTTCTTGCAGAAACTCTCTTTACATGCACAAATGCCTCCATGGCAGAATATAATTTATTGTAAACAATATTTAGCATATCATCATCACTACCCACAGAAGAAAAAAGGGTCTTCTAAGGTACAGAGCACAAATAGTCATTTAATAAGATATTATTGCCATGTTTAAAATCGACGTAAAAATTATGTGCATCTTGGAAAAACAAAAACCCTCTTCTCTTTATATAATAGTATAGATTATTATGATTATATTTAGAACTAGCATTTACCCGCGACTTTATCTCCGTGAAACTTGAGAAATAAATAATAAATAGATTTGTTATAAACAAAAGCCCTCAGTATTACTTTTGACAACCTTCTCTTTATGTCTCTAAAGTTTCATTGAAGTCGGTTCAGTCATTCCCAATATTGGCCCGTACAAACAGACCGATAGAAAAAAAAAGTCTATGTCACTCCTGGCAACCTCCTCTTCCTGTATGTAAAGTTTCATCAAAATCGATTCAGCTGTTTTGAAGAATAGCCCTTGTAGATAGACAGACATAAAAAAGCAGAATATATCACTCCTGGCAACCTCTTCTTCATGTCTGTAAGGTTTCTTTGAAAAACAGACAGATACTTCAATTTTATTTAGATGTATAGATGATATAGATTACACAAAAATTTACACTTTCTGGCCCATTGCTTATTGTTATATATTTTTTTTCTAATGACAATAAATTTTTTAGGTAATTGTGAAGGACTTATGGTAAAAACTCTGGAACAGGATGCCACATATGAGATAGCAAAGAGGTCTAGAAACTGGCTTAAATTAAAGAAAGATTATCTGGAAGGAGTTGGAGATACTTTGGATGTAGTGGTAATTGGTGGCTATCTGGGAAAGGGAAAAAGAACTGGGACTTATGGAGGATTCTTGCTGGCTTGTTACGATAAAGATTGCGAGGAATATCAAAGCATTTGTAAGGTAATACGCATTTAGAAAACACTTATTAATTATCAATGTAAATTTTAATTTTAACCTATTCCAGATTGGCACAGGATTCAGCGACGAAGATCTTCAAAATCACACGGAATTCCTCAAAAATCACGTGATATCCCAACCAAAGAATTACTACAGATATGACTCGTCCTTGGAACCAGATCACTGGTTCGAACCCGTACAAGTATGGGAAATAAAATGTGCAGACTTGTCTCTATCTCCGGTACATAGAGCCGCTATGGGAATCGTAAGTAAATCGTTTAATTTTTTTCCGACTTTCTATAAATGTATTTTTCGTTAGGCGGATCCAGAAAAAGGTATTTCCCTAAGATTTCCAAGATTCGTACGCATAAGAGACGATAAGGGTGTAGAAGATGCCACTTCAGCCCAACAGGTGGCGTACATGTATTCCAATCAAGAGCAAGTGAAGAATCAGCAGGGTGATAATAAATTCAATGAAGAAGATTTTTACTAAATTAGTGAAATTATCTATAACAATGCATTTTGTATTTAGCGGGGAAAGCATTACATTCTTAAAAAACTCGCAAATTATCAAATAATAGGAATTTGTTATTTGAAAAATCTTGAATTTAAATTCTCGATAACAAGAATTCCATGTTTAGGTACACACAAAAATCCCTTCATTGATTTTACTCAAGGTTGTTTAAAAATTTTTTATAAACACTGTTTGATTGTTAAGTAAAAAAAAGATTTGTTAAGTGTTTGTAGCGGGTGTTTCAAAAGAGATGTGTCTTTGCTTAAGTAGATTTTTCTCCACCAAAAATGGTTTTATGAAAAGGGGATGATCGATGTTTTTTGAAACACTCTGTATATGACCTCTATTTTTTTTAAGATGTAGATCTTTTGTAAAATACGTTACTGTAATAAAATATATTTCAAAATTTCGTGTATTGATATTGTGGTACTTTAGAAACAACTAATACATTTGAAAAGAAACTAGTAAAAATACATAAATTTCACATTATACCAGGATGGGATGAAAAATTTCTGGCCTTCCCTTGAGATGGAGCTTACAGCGTTATTTTGATTATTTATTTATTTATTAACATCAAAGCCCAACACCAATAATTAATAGGACCGTAATAAAATATAACATAAAAAACATATCTATTACAAAATAACAGAAAAAATATAATATCACATAATAAAATATAACAAAAAAACATACCTATTACAAAATAACAGAAATAATATCACAATAGCTGCCCCAAAATCTACAATAATACAGAACAGGAACGTAAAAACTGGGTTAACTCATACTCTGATTGCGACAATCTATTAAACACAGAACATATTCGATATATTGGCGACATACAATATACATTAGTCCTAGGTATCCCTAAATGAAAGTATACACCATGCCTGCTCGTCAATCGTGGCACATTAAAATTTAGTTCGCCCAAAAGCTGAGGACCCGCAATCTGACCATTGACTAGCTTATGTAAAAATAAAACTGAATGCAAGTTACGTCTCGTTACAAGAATACAAATAAGATTTTTCCAACAACAGTCGATTGTCTATCCCGACCGGTGGATACATTTCCTCAGTTCTCAACCACAAATACTTCATAAACTTTCGTTGAACGTTCTCCATAGCCAAAATATATTATAAATTGGATCCCAAACAAGTGAACAGTATTCAAGTTTACTTCTTACTAGTGCTATAAACAATAATTTTAGGCTTTCAATATTCTTAAATGATCTACAGTTTCTAATAATTAAACCCATCATTTGATTAGCTTCAGATACTATTCTGTTATAATGAAGGTTAATGCCAAGTTTAGGATCCAAAACAATACCCAAATCCTTCGCTTCATCAACTCTTTTGTAGTGTCTTTAATATGAAAACTTGGAACAAAATCTTGCCCACTAGACATTTTAAGTTTAAGTCCTTTCATAATTTTTATTATATCCTGTTGTGTAAAGACCGGAACGGCAACTGTATTGTTGCCCAAATCCCCCAAACTAACCTCTTTAGTAGATGATACTTCATTATAAACCCCCTTGAAATACTCGGCAAATGCTTTGACAATATCATTAGGGCGATCGAAAGTTTTACCCTGATAAGGCACTCTTTCGGGAACAGCGCAGCAATTTTTCTTCTGCTGAACATACCTCCAAAACGATATAGGGTCATTTCCAATGTCTCTATACGCTCAATGTAACCCTGATATGAGGTCACCTTGAAACGCCATCTTACTTCAGTATTACCCGAGTGTGAAAGATCTGTCATGTCTTCTTTTTATGTTTTGTTGTTTTCCAAATATTGAAAAAAAATTACGAACCATGATTTTTATTAAAAAACAATTTTAAACTGTAGGTTGCGGACTTTAAGCGTGATTGTACAAAACTAAACCTACAAGGCACATTTTTACCCAAACATTCTTGGTTATTCTTTGAATCAATGTAATCTAAAATATGATCATACAATTTGTGTAAAAAAATGTTCAAGAAATACCAAAAAAAAAAACAATTTAACTCAAAAAAATGTTTTTTTCGCTCTTCGTATTTATTGTTATTACTCACCTTCCAGGAGGTGAGATTTTTTGACTAAGTTGTCGCTAAGACATTTTCGCTTTTATATTTATTTCGGAATTAAAAACTGCATTATGTCTACCTATACTGTCTTACTAATATTGAGTTTTTACAATTTTATCAACTTAAACTCGTTTTCGACGTGTATCTGGTGATTGAACGCACAACACGGCGAGCCGCGAATAGTATGAAAAATGTCAACGTAACAATAGACTTGACGTTTTTTAAACATCTGACTTGGTGCAGCGCAACGCATCTAGAGCTGTTTGGTATTTCTGGAGCTATACAGGATCACACACTTTGAATTATTATATGCACAGTGTAGCTCATAAAAGTACAAGTGTAAAGACACAGTACGGATAATAAAAGTTTCATATGGAAGAATATTCAACCGATTTCGTGTTTAATTATAATTTTTTGATACTTCAGCCATCATATTGTATCCGCTATTTTGAAATTTGATACATAAACTGTTGGCCAGAAGCGTTATATATATAATAGTTGTTTTTTTAGAAGTTTAATTTGGAACCGTACTCGAACCTTTTTCCGCTGAAAAATGAAATGTTTTTTCAAGGTTCTGTCTGCCTTATTTTATCCACTAATCCAAACTTTGATACACAATGTAGGAGATAAGCGTATATAAACAAAAGCACAATTAGGGTCTGCTAGAATTTTAGTTTGAAATGATTTTCAACCTATTCCAAGAAAAATGTCAGCTTTTTTCTGTTTTAGAAGACGTATTTATCATGCTGCATGTTGACACATACAATGTAGATTTAAAAGTATATAAAAGAGTGCACAGTTTAGAAGAACCAAAAGTTTAATTCGAAAGTGTTATTAACTTATTTCAGGGAAAAATTTTAATTTTTGTACGTTTTTGCCGCCATATTAAATGCGCCACGTTCAATTTTAAAATAGTGACAAGGGAGAGAGAGTAAGTTCAAATGTCTACAATCTAAGCTTAAAAGGAAGTTCTTCTGGGGAAAAATTTTCCGGTTAACGACCCAAATCCTAATTTTTAGTCAAAGAAAACTTTCTCTGGTTCGGCCGATTAAACTTCATTAATTTGTTGATGTTTTCTAAACCAAGGAAGCTTATTCATGGTTTTCGATTTTTTTAAAATTCTATTCACCATTTAGTCAAAAATAAATAAAATGTATGAAATTAAGTTTGTTTAATAATTCAATACAGCTTGTTCAGTAAAAAAATGGATTCAGGAAAATTTAGTAATATTATTACATTGGCCATAATATATTGCTGACCTAAAACCCATAGAAAACTTTTGAGGTGTCCTCAAATGGGATTAAAGACAGAACAAATTATCAATTTAAATGAATTATATAATATAGCCCATCACAAATGAAACTTCATACACTTATCCAAAATTTGTTTTATTTAAATGGTCATTTTACTTTAATTACCTATAAATATTTTCTTTATTTTTTATATTGTTTTGAATTAGTTGCCATATAATGCTACACACTTCTTTATCTCATCTTGCTTAATGTATGGGTATTAAAACCTAAATTGAATGTACATAGGCTTCTTTTTATGATTAAATTTTGAGATGTCTTTTTTTGGTTTTGATAGGAAAAAACCTATAGAGGTGTAAAATATGCTCTCAACCATTTATAAGAGAGCATTGAAGATTTGTGACAATTAGGTTAAATTATGTTAATACCATTAGTGTGAAAAATGGCAAGTTGCACCAAAGATGCACTTTAAAACAAAAAAACATATTAATTTACAATTTATTAAAGTTCATCATCAGTTATATTTTCTTCCTCAGAATCACTTGGCTGCAAACTATTTTCTTTTAAAAATTTGTTATATTGCTCAGGAATTTTTTTGAATGTTCTTATTTTTTGCCTAAGTTGTTTCCACGTTTCTTGGTAGTAGTTTTTACTATCTCTGGCCATTGCCCTATAGTCTTTTCCATATTTTTTCATTAGATAAGTTATCCATTCCACCTGCAAATATTATAAAAGGTATAAAACAGATAGTGGTTTAAAAATACGAAAAAATCGAGTAGACAGTCCAGATTTACCTGACTTTTTGGTAACCTGAATCTTTTTTCTCTGGGTGCCTTAGCATCAGCCTCCAATGCTTTTGCAACAAACGTTTTTATTTGCTTACTTTCACTCTGTATATCTTCTTCTTGCCATTCATTTGCTGATACATCTAAAATTTAAAAAAATAATGGTAATAAGAATGTGTTCTTTTACATTATGAATGATTTTTCAATTACACCTATGCTGAGATTCTATAAAAATGTATATGGATCTTTGTTGCATTTATAGTGATACTATTGCCTTAAAAAGCAACCAGGAAATGAATTACTGTCAAAATATTTGCTTCTGTAGGGTCTGCAGTTTATATATTTAACTTTTATGTCTATGGTGGCTCCTAATGTCTTTTTTCTCATACTAAAAGTATATATAAGAAAAATTAATTAAATTAGTACTTACTTAAACCTATGGCTTCCTTAAGTTGCTTTTTTCTGTTTGGTATCTTTAGGGTTAAATTGGGATCATACGAAAGGCCCATTTCCTCTAGATTACTTTGAACTGATTTTTTATGGTCCCAAGCATTTTTCACTTCTTTACTGCAAAGAGAACAATAAAGTTATAATAGACTGATGTTGTGGTATGTGCTATAATAAAATTACAAATTTTAAAGACGGTTTTTGAAGATTTTAAGCGCATAAATACATCTTTATTGCCTTCCTAGAGCCATAAATGTTTTAAATTTCAATCAGGTGCAAAATTGAAATCAATGTTATGGTATTAAAATTGTTTACCAGCCAATATTTCCTGTATTAAATATTTTATTTCTAAGCCGTTTTCTGTTAACATTGTGTCTATATACTTTCTTTCTTCGTTGTTTTCTTAATTTTGGCATTATGATCAAATTTTTCTTCAAAATATAATACAAAAAGTTAGGTTAGTTTTAAAATAAAAATATAACCTAATATTTTGACACGTGATTTTTCTAAGGGTCTGTCCAACCTACAATACCCAATGTTGGGAACGTATAATGTAGAATGGAGTGAAAACAGATATCCCAAACTTTTTGACCATACATGATGATATGACAGTAATTCTATTCCATATTTCCTAAAGGCTTAATACTTGGTTTCCTACTCATGACAGAAAAATAAAATTATCACTTATATAACTAGGTTTCTTTCGAAAATCAACAAAATGGATATTATTTATTATAGAAATTATTTTTGATCATTAGAATTAATTATTTTATTCACTGTTACCGATAACTAAGGACTGTCAAGAAGAAATAAAATAAAACAATATATAATTTGCAGAATACGTCAAGTGGTGACGTGACTTTTTCCTAACTTATTGCATTCGTTACAGCTGTCAAGGCAGTGCTAAAGTTAATACCACATTTTGTTACATATTTGCCCATATCTTTCGTTGTTACTGTAACCCGTTTTGAGATCCTTTATTCAACTGTTTATTACGAATTCACCTTTAGCTACTTACTAGGGTTAATCTTAAAATGTTGAAAATTGTACTAAAATTGTGAACCAGATTGTACTAATTTTGCTAAGTGATGTAATTCATTAACTAGCAACTAAGAACACGTGTAATTATAATTACAGATAAACTTGACTTCTGATTGATTGATGTAGTTAGTAAAGAATGCTGATTAATTTAAAGTTTAAACGTTAAATTGCAGCATATGCAGATAAATCATTATGTCGACTCCCAAAGAAAAAAAATATTTTCGTGAATTTATGAAAAAAGTAGCTATTCAAAAAAACTCCTACATGATTGAAAAGGCAATAATTATTTTGAAAATCTAGCAAAACAACTCTTTTTTTGAAATTTTTTTTGCACAACCCCTATTTCGAGGTCGTAAAACATGATTTCGGTCTGGGTCTTCCACAATTATTTAAATTTTTCCGAAAAACGAAAAAAAAACTTCTCTGCAATGATATTTAAATTTTCTGAAAAACTACCGAATTTTCGTGATTTCAATTAATACTACCAGTTAAAATACATTGTATGTAATATATCTCAACTACCTTTATACGGATTTTAACAAACAAATTAATGAAAACTTGTATTATCGACGAAAAGGCAAAAATAGGTTTCGTAAACTTATATAATATATATATATATATATATATATATATATATATATATATATATATATATATATATATATATATATATATATATATATATATATATATATATAAATATGTAGATAAGTTTTTGTCCGTGTAATTTAAAATAAAATAGAATAAAATATTGGCGAAGCGGACGTGAAAATTTGTCAATCTACTTGATTCTCGTATTAAAAAGTGCGGAGCACTCCAAAGTATGGAATAACTCCAGGTCCGACAGATGGCGACAGCGCTGTTTCGTCCTAATATGGGACTCGTCAGGCCACCGCAGTCGGTACAAACCATCATCTCGCCTTTGCATCGTATAAACCATACTTATAATCAAGATACGGCAAATAAGACGACAAAGGCGACATCTCGATGGTCCACTTGATAATACAAGAACCATACAGATTAACAAAGTTTGTAAGAGAACCGTCATATGGTGGCGCGACGGTGAATTAAAACAGAAATATGTAAAATCGAGTACACGAAACGCGCTGCCCAAAAGATAGGGGTCGCATTTTTCGGTACTGGCAAGCAAGCATACCGCTATTTAAGCAGCCAAAGCCACGTGCCGCACCAAACGATCCCACCATGAGAGCATCGTTTAGCGTGTTTCAAAGCCAAACAAGTAAATAAATATGTAGATAAGTTTTTGTCCGTGTAATTTAAAATAAACTAGAATAAAATATTGGCGAAGCGGACGTGAAAATTTGTCAATCTACATGATTCTCGTATTAAAAAGTGCGGAACACTCCATATATATATATATATATATATATATATATATATATATATATATATATATATATATATATATATATATATATGAAGTCAAATGCGAATAGTAAATGCAAACTTCGTTCCATCATATCCTTTCCGTGTTAGAGATTGCACAGTTTGAATAAATTGCTATGGAACACAATTTATCCTATTTCACCACCATCGAGATGATGGCCTACCTATACCACCATACCGAGAAGAAAGTCAAAACTTACCCTCCCCGCCACAGTGATACGGCAGAGGTACATGTTTCGTCTCTACTAGACTCATCAGGGTACCAACATGCACCTGGGTGTGCAAAGGACAGATCGGAAGGAAGCATGCAAATATTGAACGCGGCTTCGCCGACCTCCCGCCGGATGGCGTATACATGTTTATGCAGCTTTCACGGATTCCTCCGTGTGAGATGCAACAGCAGTGGATATATCCACATTATGCCATTGTAGTGCTGAAATCATATTCAGCAAACGTACAACTATATGCAGCTCCGTATATGAATGAAGTAAAATGCGAACAGTAAAGGCAAACTTCGTTCCAACCATATCTTTTCCGTGTTAGAGGTTGCACAGCTGGAACTAATTGCTAAGGAACACAATTTATCCCATTCCATCACCATCGAGATGATGGTCTACCTGTACCACCATACCGAGAAGAAAGTCAAAACTTACACTCCCCGCCACAGTGATACAACAGAGGTACATGTTTCGTCTCTACTAGACTCATCAGGGTATCGACATGCACCTGGGTGTGCAAAGGACAGATCGGAAGGAAGCATGCAAATACTGAACGCGGCTTCGCCGACCTTCCGCCGGATGGCGTATACATGTTTATGCTGCTTTCACGGATTCCTCCGTGTGAGATGCAATAGCAGTGGATATATCCACATTATACGTCGAAATTATGCGCGAAATAGAACTGCAGCTAGAAGACCTATTTATTCGCTTTGACGTGGTATGCCTGTACACCAACGTTCCAGTAAAAGAGTCACTAAAGATCATAAGGAAGAAACTTGAAGAAGACCATACCTTAGCAGAATGAATATCTCTACCACCAGACGCCATCATGGACCTCCTGGAATGTTATTTGACCAATTCCTATTTTCAACAAAAGTAAACATTTTTCATCCAGGGTGATGGAATACGAATGGGATCTTTCCTTTTACCGATAGTTGCAAACATTTTCATGGAATAGCTCGACTCGTTCGCAATAGAATCCGTAAGTAAAAAACCAAAATTATGGCTTAGATACGTACATTCATTCTCATTCATTATCTGGAACTACAGCGGCGAAGAACTTCAAAACTTTCTTTTTCATCTCAACAATATTAGACCAATCATTCAACCAAACATGGAATTGCAAGAAACCTTGTAGATAGAGCATTGACTCTTTGCAATTGCAACGATAACTTGAAGAAAGAAATAGATCATATTAAAAGTGACCTGACAACCAACGGATATCCAGTAAATCTGGAAAAACGCAGAAATAAGAGAAGATCGGCAATGGACGAGGAATGAAAACTATCGCTGAACATCTCCTATGTTAGAGGCATTTCGGAGAAAGTTAGAAGAATAGGAAAATGATATCAACATTGTTTTCAATTCAAATAACTCTCTGAGAAGTCGGATTACTAGGGCCAAACCAACAACTCAAAGGGACATGAAGAACTGTGTGTATCAGATACCATATGAATGTGACAACTCCTACGTTGGCGAAACAGATCCTTTGAAGTAAGAATCAAAGAGCATCAGAAGAACACATCTCGTGGAGTAACAGAAAAATCTGGTACCGTCAACCAAGCATCATCTAAAATGGTCTGAAGCTAGAATCCTGCACTGAGAACAACAATGAAGGAAATGGAAACTCAAAAAAGCCGCGCTTATACGTTAGAACCTGAATTGCTTTTGTAAACCATCTTTATATATAAGAGAAGTGTGGAAATCACTTCTAAGCAGGTGCAGATCCAGGGGGGGGGGCGATCCTCCCTCCCCCCAAAGAGCTTTGAATTCAGGAAAATAGACCTGATTTTCATACTATAGTTTATTCAAGAACATCTTTTACCATTTTTTCTTCGCAAACTATCCGTGTTCCTTAGTTCGGTGTCTTTGGCAAAATCTGTTAGACACATATATTTTTCATAGGAATGGGTTAGAAATTTTATAATCAAAGATACCGGTCTATAATAGTGGAATATTTGGGTTGAATAACAATAGACATTTGGAAGTGTTAAAAAAGATTTTAATCCTTGTCAAAAGCGTCAGAAGGAGGTTTATTTTTTCACTAAGTATTTATGGCATAGAATATTATTTCGGTAATAAACTTAAAATAAAAACTTTTTATAATATTATTTTATTTCTTATGATTTCTTAATAATTCACATACGTTACAAAATATAAATAATTTTGATATATTTAACACAAATCACAACTGTATTTTTATTATCCAAAATCGAAACCGTTTTAGGCACATTCAGACTAAAACGTAGCCTTATTCTCCCAAAAAATTCTAAGCTATAATTTAAATATAAAATACCCATTGTCAAAAATACAAGAAGTTAAACATATATAAAAAAATAAATTCGTCCATATAATATAAAAAATTTTTAGGGCTATCGGTCATTTTATTATTAATTAAAAACATTTTTAGGACATTTGACGTTTCAGTTTATTTATTTCTTAAACCATCTGCAGAATTACAATTAAACACTAAAAAAGGATTCAAATGTAATTAATTTTTATATGTGACAGTTAAAATTAGACCTAATTATTTTTATTTCTATTGCACTGATATCTCAATTTAATTTACTTTATTACATGGAAATCCGATAGCCCCCCCCCCAAAAAAAAAATAAACATGTTAATTTTACACGCTTAAGAAAAAGACACAAATACAATAATAAAATCATAAAAAAATTACGGCTAATTGGAATTAAATATATATAAAATTAAAGAGCGGGACACACTAAAATAAAAATATATATGAAAAAATAAAAAAAATATATAAAAAATATTAAACAATAAAATACAACAAAAACAAACATTTAAATAATAATTTGTGTTTACACTGGTAAACATTACGTACCTAATTCGTAATCAAAGTCAGTGAAGCTATCTTTGCTCAAATTAATTATAATTTGTTCCTCTATCTCACCGATTATGAGAACGAGTTTCGACATTTTGTTTTATTCTTTTTTTTATATGGACTTTTCCCAATTTTTCGCAGTGCCTTTATTCAAAAAAATCTTTCAAAAGTTTAGTTAAATTACTAATTTTGTAAGTTGTGTTATTTCTAGCAACTTTACCTTTTACTTGAGAAAAATACTTCCTTCTCCAACGGACAGTTTCCGGACGATCTGTAAGAACAGATTTCCTATCTTAATTATTAATAATAATTGTGTAGCTTAAGAATTTGTTCAAACTCACTTGAAAACAGCTAGAGATAAATACTAGCAAAAACATCGTGATACTCAAGAACAAAATTAAGACAATGGAAGTCCAACAGATATCTACAACTTCGCAAGAAACATCGTTGTCTACGACCTTCAAACAAACCTTTTGGATACTCTTTGATGGAGAGAATAGGTGAATTATATAACGTTATGAGGCGTTCGTTGTACGCTTCTACTGTTTCCCATTATCTTGCATAATATTATTTTAAAACATTTTATATACATTTCATAAACATCCAAGTAGTTTCAGTTAATCGTACTATTTAATTATCCTTATTTTTTTTTTAAATTATCCATAATTGAGTAAAAATTTTCATCTAGGGATACATTACTCTGCCATAACAGAAAATTGGATTTTCAACGTTTATTATTCTTAGTTTGTTTTGTAAGCATTACTTTCAAACAATATATAAGTAATTGTTTATTTAACGCCAAGTTTAATTTAAGTTTTTTAGCCTTCTTTGTTATTGTTGTGAAACTATTACAGGTTGGGTATTTTTCTTTTAAAACGTATTTTTCGCGCGAAAGCGACTAACGATGTTATTTTAAACTTTTTTAGGGGTGGTTATTTGTCTAACAAAGTATTTGCTTCCCCAAAGAAATTAACTTTGCAGGGGCATAGGGGGGGGGGTACATTCGACATAAGTTCATATTCAGCCTTTGTTTCAATTTTAAATGTATTATTATCTTATTCATTGCCATATTCATAGGAGTAGTTATTTTAAACGAATAAGAAAGGAATAAATTCGTTATTTAAAAAACGCTGTTTTTTACAAAATCATTGGGAAAGGTCGACTCTGTTTTTTTTTTGTACGAATTTTTTCCAAAATATTAAATCATACAGGGTGGCTCGAAAGAAGCGGTGCTACAAATCAATTTTCAAATTAAATCAAATCATATATTTTCTTTTGACATTAGTAGAATATATTGGAATTGTCGAGTAATGATCCCATTTCGGATTTTTTAATCTTGAAATACTATGATTGTGTTGTCTCAGAATTCTGCCTTTTCTTATAAACATAAAAAGTTCTTATATTTTGTAAGAAAATTGTCCTGATGCCTGGAAAGTGGCAAGTATAAGGCTATCGCTAAAAAATAATAATGTAACCTGTTTTAGTGAGTTACGACCTATTAGTACGTTGCTTTGTCTCTCAAAGTTGTTGGGAAAGGCAATGAATAAACAAATAAGAACTTTTTTGGAAAACAATTTTATTTTGCTCGTGAATCAATCAGGAGTCAGGAGAGGGTACTGTTGTGCAACAACTCTTTTAGGTCTTACGGATCAGAGTTTCGGACATGAGCAAGTCATTGACTGACGAAGAGGTACATGTTCTTTATGTATTTTAGGTAGTCCTTAGAGGCGTGGAATCTTAGAACTGCTTGGTTTAATGACTTTTTTTTCTTCTGGAGTGAAGCTGGAAGCCTTACATACACGGAACCACCTACAAGATCAAGAATCAATCGAAATTTGCAAATATCCAAATAATATTAATAGAGATGCAGGTTACAGTCTACATCACAAGTGGAAAACGATTGAAACGCTGGATCACGGTTCGCTGATCACCAGTTGGGTATAAATACCGGGCTATTACTCCTCGATAGTCATCCAGTGTTCTAATCTCGTGGAGGAAAGATCCCTGAAGATGCATCGTGTAATCGTAGGCGAAACGTCGCATAATGATTCCAATTTGATACGGTCGAGACCCAAGAACCATGATTTTCAATCATAAAAATTCTCAAAAATAGGGTTAAACCAATGATACAATAAAAAAAATAATCCCAATTAACAGTATATATTATTAATATATTAGGAAGGTCTTTTGAAGATAAAGAAAAAAAGCTTTTCCCGAATTCATAGCAACTCAAAACTCGAGATTTCGCGAACATTTCAAAATATGCGAAAAATGGGCAAAAAAGAAACTATTTTTGAACTTCAAATGGACATATTTTCTTGCTCACTTCTTGCTTGGCCTCAAGGGTTCCAATTCTTTTTAGATTTTTTTGAAATTCGAAGTGCGCAGCGAAAGTTCGAAATTTAGAATAATAACCCATATATAGGTTTAATTAATTCAGAGTCGCCGCATATATCTTTCTTAAATATACCCACCGTTGTTTATCTTAATATTTTCATGGTTGTAAATTCATTCCACCCTCACAGGTACACGAGACAATCAACAAACATTTCGAGGGGTTCCTGAACTGGTGGGCGGGAGTGATACACCACCTATTTTGGTAACAGCAGCGTAGGTGGGTGTGAGAAAGAGTCGAGACATTTCTCTGCAAGACGGTGTTGACTCATTCGGCTTTTTTGTTTCGTAGGGTATTGACATTTACTGTATAGGGTGTCCGCGTTAACTTTTAGTGGCCGTATATAATATAAGTGAATTAATTGGTATATTATCGAGGAGATCAAAGAGCTCACACTAATCTTGAGGAAAATGGTTTAAAATATTCTTTTTCTGATTACACTGACCCGCATTTGAAAACATATATATATATATATATATATATATATATATATATATATATATATATATATAAATATATATATATATATATATATATATATATATATATATATATATATATATATATATATATATATATATATATATATATACTGGGTTATTCACCCCATACGTCACGGAATATTGCGCCCAAAATACCTGACTTTCAAAAAGTTTTACTCTTTGGGATTTACGGGGGTCTAATATGGTTACTTTTAAAATTATTTTCATATAACACAGGGTTTCCCAAAAGTTCTGAAGGTATCAAAGTTTTTTTTTTTTAAATGGCACCCCTGTATATTATTGCATTTTTGGATTCTCTTATCAAAATAAGTGCCTATTTTAATAAGGCTTATAATACCTAAACCTTAAGGGTTTTTAAATAATTTGAATTTTGACAAAATCTAACCATCATGTTTCAAATACTTAAGAAGTATTTCAGTTATGTACTCGAAATTTGCAGTGAAGTGTAACAATAAATCATATTTTATATCCCAATTATAATAAACTTTTTATATTATACAGGATGTCCAAAAATTATAATTAATCAAATGAGAACTATAAGTGGCTATAACTTGATTAATTTAAATAGAACGCTATACTTTTTAACTTACCAGAAAATGTATCTCTTAAATACCTATCGAATGGTATAATATATATATAGCTAAGTCTCCGCGTTTTCACAGAATACTTCAAATAATCGTTTTCTGCACCATTTTGTGTTTTTTGAATAGATGTTCCAATGTATCTAGTTGTCTATGGCATTTAGAAGCTCCAGATAATTCATTTGCTCTGTCAGTTTAGTCTACAAAGCCTGTTGCTATAATAGCGGTCTTATTTTTTGTAACTGTGAAACTTCATTTATTGAACTGAATTTTTTGAATATTCTTGAGTTATTGCTTTGTCAAAATGAAGATTTATACAAAGCAAGAGCGTATTGATATGATTTCTAATCTTGGAAAATGTCATCGAAATTGTTTGTTGGCTTCTCGAGCTTATGCTCAAAGGTTTCCTGAAAGAAACCATCCTATACCAGCCGTATTTGTGAGACTATTAAACCAGTGTCGGGAAAGTGAAAGTGTCAGTTATAAAAAAACTGTTATAAAAAAACCTGTCACCGAGGATGAAGAAAATGTTTTTACTGTATTTGCTTCAGTGATCGAAAATCCCAATATTAGTCAGAATCATATATCCGAAAATATTAACATTAGCCAAGCAACTGTTTCAAGGATTCTTAACAAATACAGATTTCATCATTATAAAATCAAGCTTTGTCAAGGGCTTCACGGCAATGATTTTGACAACCAAACTGAATTCTGCTTGTGGGTGTTAGATAAAGCGGCAGAAAATTAACACTTTTTTGATAATGTGTTGTTTAGTGCTGAATGTACTTTTCATAATAACGGTTTCGTGAATAGACACAACTTCCCCTACTATTCTGATTCAAATACGCATGAATACAGAATTATGAGAAACCAGAATAGGTGGTCGGTTAATGTGTGAGGAGGAATATTGGGTCCATACTTAATTGGACCCTACATTTTTAAAGGACCATTAAATGGTTTGATGTTTTACGATTTTCTTCTACATCAACTTTCAGTATTATTAGAAGATGTGTTTTTAAATATTAGAACAACTATGTGTCTTTAACTGGATGGAGCTCCGCCTCATAATCATCGCGAGGTTCGGCAATTTTTTAATGTCAACTTTCGAAACAGGTGGATTGGGAGAGACGGATTTCAAAATTGACCTCCGAGATCTCTGGACTTAACTCCACCAGATTTCATTTTATGGGGATACATAAAAGGAATGATCTACAATGCGCCCCCGACAATACCACAATTCTTTTATCCCTGATTTTTTATTTCAAACAGGCCAAATAAATAGCAATTTTCGGCGATAGTCGTTAATCTACTGACAAGATTCCATCAGTGTTCTAAAAAATAGTGGCCATGATTTTCCCAGTAGCTAAGACGCTCTTTACCTTTTTCGGCCTAGGTTTTCCCATGCCTATGATGGGTTGAACTCATAGAAAGCCAAACACTGTCTGCTACAAACGTAAGTTATATTTTTAGGTCCCGTGTCAGCAAACCAGGCGTTCATCTTGCTGACAATTTTCTCAACTCTACATCGAGTCCCTTTTCTTTCGATATGTCAGAAATCTCGACTACTTTCGTCAGTTTCAGTCGGTGGTCTCTCATGGATTTTTTTAGACGACTTCTTCGATTCTGGTGGATTTTGGTCTTCTCAAATATTCAGCATGTTGAGTGCTCGTATCACCACGTTCTAAGTTCGAAATCCACTTTTTTACAGTTAAAAATGGAGGAGCAGATTTACACAATGTAGCGTCTACTCCAATTTAATCTCTGTAGGAGATAAATCTTTAATAAAAGATATTTCATCACGGCTCTTATTTTGCTTCTTTTTCATACTTGGAAAACAACAAAACATGAAAAATTTATAAAATCGTAAAAAAAAAATGATGTAAAGCAGATCTCCATAAGAGCAAAGTAATACTGAAAGAAGATAAAGGTTCAAGTTTCAAGGTAGCCTAGTAAAATTGATGCTGTGAGCGCTATCTATAAGGGAGACTGAAAACTTCTAATCCCATTCCCTGTAAAATAATTTAAAATTCTACGACACTTGCAATGAGTGGCGTTAACAAGAGTAACGTTAGTTGTATTTAACATTTTTAAGTAATTACTCACTTCTCTTGCCTATACATTTTTTATCCCTAAGAACATTCGTTGCACCAGTCATAATAATCAGATGATCCTCACTGCCGTAGTCGGAACAAAGCTTAGGAAGAGCATCTCATTCCCGAAATATAGTTCGGTCAAGTTTCCTTCACTGTTTAATGTTTAATCTTTGGTGTTTCGATGTGTTTTCCGAAGCGAAGAATTACGTGTAAATTAATATTTTGGATGAAATAAAATAATATAGTAAAAATAAAATTTTTATAAAGAAATTGAACCGACTTCTAAAAGTGCTCTAAAAACTGAAAAATAACTATAAATTTTTATATTAAATTGAACTTTTTGAAGTCGGCGCCAAACTAATACCTGACAAAATGTGATTAGTATAAACAGATTAAAAATAATTTATTTGTAATTGCTTTCTTACCATAATTTGTATATATTAGTAGTTATTTATTTCACTTACAAATAATTTGGTGCCGACTTCAAAAAGTTCAATTTCATATAAAAATTCATAGTTATTTTTCACTTTTTAACGCACTTTTAGAAGTTGGTTCAATTTTTTTTTATAAAAATTTTATTTTTCTATTTTTAGTTTTAGAATTCATTATGATATCCATAAATAATTTGAACTAAGTACTAATCGAGATTAGTGTACCTCGCAATGACTCCAAGATGGCAAAAAAGTATCCATTTTATCCAAAGTTGCAAATCACCCTAAAATGAACCACTAAAAATTCTTTGGTTCTTAAACTTCTCCAAATACCAGTAAAATTGTGTCAAACAAATATTTAGTCTGTCATAGTAAATCCACTATCTTAAATTTCAAATTAATTTTAGATTGGCAATATAGGCCCCAAAACCTTCCAATATCGATGTTTAAAGAACCTGAGATGTAAATTTCTTAGCTCGATATATTTTATGCTGCATATTGAGTTTGTATACGTCATAAGAACCCTAAAATATCAATTTTCAATATTTCAAGAACCTGGGATGTAAATTTTGTAGCTCGATATATTTTATACTGCATATTGAGTTTGTATACTCCTCAAGAACCCCATAATATCAATTTTAGACAAAAACGGAATATGTAAAGTTTTTTGTCCCTCATATTGTATTTTATCAACCTAATAGTTGTAAAAAATTAACTTCATATTCCTAATACACGACCCCGAAAACCCTCAAATACCAAATCTGGAAAAATGCGAATAAGGTAAAATTTTCAACCTACCATTTCGCATCCGCTATATTGAAGGTCAAAAAAGTTATTTTAAGTTTTAATCTAATCTAAATCTGAACCCTTCAAAGCCCCCTGGTACCAATTTTGGATGAAATCCGAAAATTTAAAATTTCTAGACGTTTTAGCATCCTCAAAAATGACTCAGTCCCACCTTTGAACAAAATCGAAAAATGTAAAATTTTAGTCCGCTATCTTGGATTTGCCATATTTAATCCTGAAAAAATACTTTTAAATTCATAATTTACACCCTCAAGGACAACCTATTTCAGTTTGGGAGACAATCGAAAAATGTAAAATTTTTATGACATATTGAATCTGCTAGATTGAGTTTTTCAAAAAATATTTTAAATTCCTAATTAATACTAACAAAAACACCCCAATACTGATTTTAGACAAAATCGGGAGATGTAGAATCTTTAATCCGCCATTTTGGATTCGCCATATTGAATTTTTTAAAAATAATTTCAGATTCGGTATGTGCGACTCCGAAAACTAATTTTGAAGAAAATCGGACAAAATTGATTTTTTCGCTCGCCATATTGGTTCCACCATGTTGAATTTTTTAAAAATAATTTTAGATTAGTTATGCACGACCTTGAAAAATCCCTCGTACCAATTTTGGAGAAAATCAGAAAAAATTGATTTTTTTGTCCGCCATATGGAAATTTTAAAAATATTTTGGACTCCGAAAACTCCCCCACACCAGTTTTGTAGAAAATCAGACAGAATAAAATTTTTCGTTCGCCATATTGGATCCGCCATATTGAATTTTTTAAAAATAATTTCAGATTCGTTTTGTACGGCCCCAAAAATTCCCCCATACCAATTTTGGAGAAAATCAGACAATATTAATTTTTTTGGCTGCCATATTATCAGCGCCATCTTCGATATTACTGAATCAATTTCGTTCAAAAAAATAGGGGACCACTGCAGCAACTTCCTGAACATAACGTAAAAAATTTCATTCAAATCGGTGCCGCAGTTCCGGAATAATGGGTGTACATACATAAAAAAAAATATACATACTCGACGAATTGAGAACCTCCTTCTTTTAGAAGTCGGTTAATAAGAAAGAAAAGGAAATACAACTACCACAGAATCCGAACGTAAAGCGTGTCCGATACGCACTTGATATGATTTAAAAATTATTTCATCATCATGATCACATTACATTATATGATTTTTATAAAAAAAATTCGCCTTATAATATCGCCGATTTTATCTTTATAACAAATACATCTACGGGGTTCTCGCATTTATGTAAAAATGGCATTAAACTAAAATTTCCATATGTATTTTACATTATTATAAATATTAAAGATGGGTAATCTGCATTTAAAAACGACTCCTGAAATAAACGACCCTGTGGCTCGTGTTCATCATAACCATTCCATATTTATACACAAGATAATTACAAATGTTTCTTTTTTATAATTTATGCAGGATTGGCTGTAACCTGAAGGCATAAAAGAGCAGAGCCGTACTTACTGAAGGTAAAGGCAAAACTGACTTCTTCAGGGTTCTAAAAATTATGTGTAATTTAAATTTGTTCTTGCTACACTTGGAAATTTTCGGGTCTTGGTATCATAAAGGAAATTATCAGAATCATAAATATCCTCAAATGTTCCGAGATTCGAAAAATTTCTAGAGGTCTAGGAATCACAGAGGCTATTTCAACAAGTTCCATAAAGCAATGGAGGCAATACTGAGTCAAAAAAAGGAGAGATATTGTTGTGTATTTCAGTGTGGTCTTACTTAAACTATTCTCAGGGCTCAGACCCAAGAAACAAGAGGATATGGTAGGTAAATAAGCTTTCTTAGTACTCACCAACCACACTCACTTGTCAAAAGACACACCTCAACCTTGCCAGTACTGTAACGAAGTTACTAATTTTTGGGCATGAGTATGTTCGCCGGGAAAAATCTGATTCTTGCGGGAAAAGAATGCTTAAAGTTTCAAGATTACCAACATATAATTAGATTTACCGCGCTATGCCGGGAGATATAATTTTCCGAGATTTTCAGAGCGTCCGACCATAGTAATCGCGCGCCGAATACAGCATTATTGTATGCGCGATCACCGCACGCCGTCACACGTCAGCGTAGTGGGAGCTCGGGCCATCTACTTAAGCTCGAGCAGACCATTATTTCGCGGAGAACTACACGTTCTCCACCCGGGTCCAAACGGAGTGGACTGGGTCGCCTGCCGGACCGCGCCTTCCTGGTCTAGCAATGTAGGCGAGGCTAGGCTTATGTGTATATGATGTTTCACCATACACTTCCTTCCTTACGTCCTTCCCCGATAATGGCCAGCATTGCCTAGGACCCTTGTAAGAATGGGCAATGTTGTGTCATCCTACCGTCACTACCGAGGACCCTTATAAGAACGGGCAGTGTCGGTCCCTTTCCTAATTTCCTACCGCTATTGGTAGCGATTGTCGAGGACCCTTATAAGAACGGGCAATGTCGTTCCATCCTGCTGACGCTGTCGAGAACCCTTATAAGAACGGGCAGCGTCAGTTCCTTTCGTTCCTTCCTACCGTCACCGCTACACGCACGCACTAAATGCCGCCAATATTATCTTTGTTTCCGTATTGACCAGGAATGTGTTTTACCGTCAGGTGTCCTCCGACGTCCGTTGATAAGGGCGCTTAACAACTGTTGCTCCGACGCTTATCGCTGCCGCGTGTAAAAACCGTCGCCGTGTAGAAGTCGCTTATCGCCGATCGATGCCGGGTTATTGTTACATACCGCGTATACCGCTGTCGGTCGAATTTTAATACGAAGCGCCGTGAACCGTGAACGCAGATTTTAGATACGAAACACGATAATTTGCGTACGAGCCGTCGTGAATAGCGTCGCAACCGTCGCGAGGTACGTGAATAGCGTCGTGAATGATAACGCCGGGTTACCGTCTTTAGCGCAACCGATCAATACGAGCTACCGTGATCAGCTCTCAAAACATACTCTTGCCCTTCAGACCGTTTAATTGTTAATTTGTTGTATATCTTAGATTTTAAATTAGTTTTAGGTCATATCTTTGTATAAAATAATGGAATATAGGATGCAGGATGTTTTATAACCGTTTGTTTCATTACCTAGTCCCATTTTAACATTACAGATAATAATTGGCAGCCGGCAGCCAGCACTAATACACGCAATTGACTCCTGGCTTGCCGTTTCTCCACTGTAACAAGCTGCCCGGTGAATAAGTGAGCCCTCGACCACATGAATCCCGAGGGTGGCGCCCGAGAACCGACCACCGAGTGGATGTTTTGACCTTCAGGCAGCCAAACCGTTGATCAGTTGAGAGAGCAGGGATATACCGAATATAAGTAGATACCGCCGAACCGATACCCCCGCGCTGAGCATTTGACCGATGACTGTCTGCACGAGAAATATCCACTGACCGATGTTCCGCTCCGTGAATGAAGTAGATCCGTAGAGCACGACCTGCTCCCCGCCTATACGAAAACGCGTCACAGTACAAATCAAGTATACAGTTGAAACGTCAATCCCAAATTAAAATTAAAACGGTTAAAACAATGTGAACATTAATACTATTATAAACAATTAACTTTTACATTAACAACTGAGAATATAAAAGTGAGGTTAAGCCATACACAGTCACAGCATAACAAAGCAATAAAAATTGTCTAAAAATCAAAATATATACAAGTATGTGTGAGCTTAAGTAGAAATTCTTTGTATGAGTTCTTTCATTTCTTGTTTATTACATTTGATATCAGTAATGAGAAAAAGACAGAAAGGAAGGGCGGTAAAAATTTATTAATCTGCAGGATCGTCGAACACTCGGGTTGAGTAGCGAGAAATAATTATCATTTTTGTGAAAAAGCAATAAAATACACGAACAGTGGCTCTCAAACGTTTAAATGATTTTAAGGAAAAAATTTGAAAATGGGATTGCGATCATTTACGTAGTTTCTTCTTATATTTAGGCAGTGGTCGGGGTTTCTTCTTATCTCCCTGTATATCTCAAGGTCCTCTCTGTAATCCAAGGTTTTAGACTTGGAGTGGTATAAGATTTTACTATTATGCGTTGGAGAGAAACCGCGTTTGGTAAACCTAATATGGTGACCAAACACAGAGGCCTGAGGTTTGTTGATATGTTCTCTAATTCGGACTGCTAATGATCTAATAATTTTTCCTATGTATGTTGAAGGGCAATCTGGGCAAGAAAGCTGATAGAATCCACTTCTTTGGGTACGAGATATTAATTGTTTTTTATTGACAAAATGAGAACTGAGTTGATGTGCACTCTTAAATGAAATCTTCACGTTCTGAGTCCGATTTGTCAAAGTCTGTACTATTTTATTAGAAAACTGACCTAAGTACGAGAGTTTTTTTTGATGGTTATATCTAGTAAATTAAGTTTATTTTCAGTATTTATTTATAAGGTAAATTTTAGAGCAGGAAGCAGAGAATTAAGACTATTAAGAATAGCCCGTTGTTCATTGTCCAGAATAATTGTAAAACAGTCGTCCACATAACGAAGTCAGTTAATTATCTTGCTTTCAGAAATCAATCTCGGAATTAATGCATTTTTCAAGTTGTCCAGGAAGATGTCTGCTAAAAGACGAGGATTCCCCATTGCCAACCTCAAGGGTTGTTCATAGTATTTGTTATTGAAAGCAAAAAAGTCCTGAGACAAGCAGAACTTAAGAAAGGTCATTATACTAAGTCTGTCGTCTCTAGAGATGCTGTTCGCTGTCAACAGATTTGATATAATCGGAAGAGTTTCAGTCCTCGGAATCGACGTAAACAGATTGCACACATCAAAGGAAATAAGCAACGAGTCGTCTGACATGGTTACAGAGTTCAATCTTTTGACCAAATCTGTGGAGTTCTTGAGGCAAAACTTAGGCTTGTCTTTGATAAGCTTAATCAAAATTGCAGTTAAGAAAGAAGTCAATTTCGAAACGAGAGTATTGATAAAACTTACAACAGGTCGAATTGGTACTCCCTGCTTATGAATTTTTTGTAACCCATAAAAAACGGGGTAAACACGGGTTAGAGATTAGAAGATGTTTATTTCCATTGTATTTTTTTTATAAAATCTGAGCATAAGTTGAAGTAGGTTTTTGTTTTTTATAACAAAACTAGAAAGTAGATTGTCCGGAATTCCTTTAAAATTGTTTTCGTTTAAGAAACTTTCAACAGATAATCACCTTCATTTATAATGACCAAACAATTGCCTTTATCTGCCTTCGGCAGCATCAGTCTGTTGGACCGAACCTTAATCTTAATGTTTTCAACACTACTGGTGAGAATTTAGTGTTCATTGCATTTACTTGCCTTACCAACATTTGATGGACTTGTAGTTTAAGGGATGATACTGAGTCGCCCTCCACGGTACCTGGCTGTGGTGAGGCCCTTAACTTATTTCAAACAAAAAACCTCAAATCTGGAATTTTGTTAGTATATGAAGATTTTTGGATTAAATTTCAAAATAATTCATATCATAGCAAATAAACTTTATGTCCACAAGGTATGATTTTGAATTATGAAGTAGTAATCGACTACTACTAAGCGAACCGAGATAGATTATCTCGACTAGAGAAGGATTTATTGATATAGTTCACTAATGGAAGAGGTTGGATCAGGGATGGATCCAAGGGTGCGATCGCCCTTTCCCTTCCACTTTTAAATTTGGAAAAGAATAAACTCGCCTGCTTGATGAATTAGAAACATGGATTTTGCCTCCCCCCCCCTCCGTTGATTAATTTTGATATTGTCATACTGTATTGCCTTGTATACCAAGGGGGCGGGGGTAATTTCGATATTTTTTGCTCTTCTGATGCTCTCCTGGGAGAGCCCTCACCGCCACGTCGTGGTAAAAATGATCCTGAATAAAATATGTCAAAAATTAATTCGTTAATTGTAATAATTATTTTCTAATCATTTTTTACCTATTTCCCTTAGGCTTTGAGCAACCTTTTGAAATATTTTTGGACTCTGCAATGTTCGGTCTGGAAATTTTTCAGCATTAAAGTCTTCTTGCCTTCGAAGAATTTGACAGCGCTTCACCATAAATTAAATGCATATCAGCATACTCTGCGTAAGAATATTCTTCCATTTTTTAAAATTATCTTTACTTGAAGGCGATTTTGACAAGTTTCGGCAATAGTAATTCATTGTGTAGGTGTTAACAATAACAACCTGATTTTTACTTGTTTGGGTTTAGCATTAGTAACTTTTGAGTGTTTCGCATAAAAACCGATTCATCTCGAAATAAATTAAGAGTCCTTTTTTTCGAGAGGAATAACGAAAGTGTTTAAAACATCAGTTTTCCGCTCTATCAAATGACACCTGTCAAAAAATAGGCCCAACGAGTGTAGCTGCACGTCCATTTCTGACTTCTCTGATGATCTAAAATATCTACTGTAGTATGGTTTAATGAATCTTTAGGTCTATAAAATATTAAAATTTCATTAAATTATACAAGTGGGTTCAAAACTTAGAGCCGATATCCCTTTAGGGCTCTGTATCTCCGTTAAGAGGCACCTTAGGAAATTTTTTCTATGACAAAGTAGGGTTATTTTGACCCCCCCCCCCAATATGCTCCCGAGAAATTAGGAGGTCTTACCGGACACCCTGTATACTTATCACCACAAGGTACCTCGGGTCATATGGTCAGAAATCATATACACTATATCATGTTGTATGTTGTATGTGCGTAGAGTTGGGGTCTGTACACTGCGATCTGCAGATCTATTGTGCCCCCTATTTCTGCCCAGTCGTAAGAGTTACCTTATCGGTTAGAGCAGGTTCTCCAGTCCTATTTCCCTTAGGAATCTTAGGATGTTGGACGGTTTCAAGGTGGGTAGCTCCCCTTGTTCGATTTGGTGTGCTCCCAAGAACCGCATCCTAGGGTTTTCTAGAGCGCCGCACTCTGCAAGGATATGAATAGAGGTTTCATTCTCCCCTTCGCAGAATCTCTCTTTCTACCAGTCCGAGTTTCTGGAGGTGTACTTTCGGGTAGCAATGCCCCGTTAAAACCCCTGTCAGAACTCTGAGTTGGTTTTTACTCAAGCTCGTGCATTCTTTGAATCTCTTCTGGTCGTAGTTCCCCAGAAGTAACTTTGCTTATCTCAATCCTTGCAGCTCCATCTAATAATTGGATCTCCTGCTTTCTTCTTCTATTTTTAGTTCTTCCAGTATTACACTGCTACTGATTCCACAGAAAGGCTCTAGCACCTGAATTGGTATCTCAGCCCCTTTCCTCTCGAGCCTGTCGACTATTTCATTCCCCTCTATCCCGGTATGTTTTGGTACCCACATGAGGGTGACTTTATTATTCTTACTCAAATCATTCAGTTCCTCTAGGCATGCCCAGAGCATCTGAGAACTGATAACTTGAGGGCTCAGCGCACTGATGGCTGCTTGACTATCCATCATGATGATAATCTCTTGGCCGTGAGAGTTTTTCTCCTTGCTAAATTGAATACACATCCTAATGGCATGTATTTCTGCCTGGAAAATGCTTGGTGACTTACCCAAACTTTCGTAGTGTCTAGTGCTGGGTCTATACGCTCCTACTCAAGTTCCCTCTGTGTTTTGGGAGCAATCTGTATACCATATAGTGGATTTCTTGCTGAGTTCTTCAATGGTGTTTCTGTCCCATTCGCTCCTGCGACTCAACTTTGTGCTGAAGTTTTTCACAAAGATGAATTTCTTCATTTCATCTTAAGGCATCTTGGGGCTAGATTTTTGGATTTCTGGATGGGAGATGGGGTCTTCCTTTTATGACCTCATCTCTTATCATCCTATAAATCGTCCTCTTTGCCATGTTCTCTAAAAAATATAGGTAGAGGTATGAAGTTTAGGATTACTTCCATGGTGGGCGTTGAGCAGGTTTTCATTGCCCCGGTTATACATGCACTGTGCAGTCTGAAATTTCGAGATGCTAGTTCTCGTATTAGCCAGACTGGTTCTTTTGCTCCAGATCACAGAGGAGCTGGTCTACAATTAAGCTCCACATAAGTGGAGAGGCTACTCCCTCTGAAGGCATCCACATCCATGATCGACAAAAGATATAGGAACTTAATAATCACCACAGAAACATACCCTAGTGCTGACGTAAAATCCGACCACAATCTAGTGGTCGTCAACATCAGACTTAAAATGGAGTAAGACTGAAAACGTAAACTAAACTAAAACAGAAAAATAAGTAAAATGTTGCAAGATATTGGTCAAGAAATTCTGTACAAATACTTTTTCCAAAAAGGGTATAAGAGCAGCAGTAGATGACACAATGTATTTTAGATATTATGAAAGAAATTAAGCACTAGAAACAAATGATAATGAATTAAAGAAAATCATTACAAAAATGCAAAAATCGTGAAAGGAAGAAAAATGCAAAGTGAAAGAAGAATATGAAAGAAAATATGACTCATTCAATTTACACAAAAAAGTTAAGGAAGCAGCGGAACTACACAGACCAAAGATGGCGGTTGGAGCATTAAAAAAGTAGGGGTTGCAATTCCAATGGTACATTAAAAACATAGATATGTATAAAATCTGTCATAGGCACCGTGGATGGAAAAATAAAAGTCTTTAAAAATTGAGTTAGTATGAAACAAAGCAGTGTATTTTAAACAACTAAATATCAGGAAGATAGTAAATTTTCAAAACAAAATGCACGTATAACTTACTGTGTGAATTATTTATAGATAAAATTCATACGTCTATCTTTGGCATTAGCAAACTTATCAATAACCCGTTGATTGAAATCAGGTATTATTTCGATAAGATCCTTTCTTTAGAAAGCATTGCTAAAGCAGAAAGTATTTCTTGGCTCATAGCATTTTGTAAAAACGTTTTTATCTGTTTGAGGGTAGAAAAGCACCATTCTGCTGCAGCCGATGCCATTGGGATAGTAACTAGAATTTTTAAAACTTTTAGAATTTCACCAAATGTCTCACTTAGCTCGACATCTTGCGAAAGAGTCATGAAGTACACGAAGTCTCGAAATTGATCTAAACTCTTCAGTTTCATTTATGACGGTCAGTTCTGTACGGAGTTTGTGTTCGATAAAAAGGGGTTGACTAAACACAGTTTGCAACTCGACTTGCAACATACATGAAGCTTATGAGACGAGATTAGTCACGTTTTAGAGAGGCAACTCCATATACCTTCCAATGGATTAGCTTGGATTGCATTAGAATTGTAAACCAGCAGAGCGATTACGTCTCGAGGCGTAATACTGTAGTACAGATAAATTATTAATGATATTTAGGTGAAGTAGGTTAAATTATAACTCCGCCTCTGGCAGGGGCTGGGCGGACTGAGTAGCTCAGCAACTGTCAGCACCGGTTCCAAGCTCGGGCAAAGAAGGAGGGTTTGCGGGACAGGTTAGCAGCCTATCCGCAGTAAAACACCAATGTAGCTCATAGTAACATAGATGCCTCGGACACTGGACGGACCTCACGGAAACGGACATTGGCGAGAACTAGGACAGGATCATGGAAAAAACAGAACATCATTAGATTGGGATGCTGGAATATCACTTCATGGCATAAGCACGATCAGGAAGTTATCACAGAAATGAACAGGCACTCTATAGACATTTGCGCTCTTTCAGAGACGAAAAAGAAAGGGAAAGGGAACAACAAGTACAACAACTACCTATTTATATACAGTGGGAAACAAAAGGAAGAAAGAGCCCAAGAAGGAGTGGGCCTGCTTATCCATGAAAAATACGAACACTACATAGAGGACACTCGGTACGTCGATGAAAGACTCATTCACGTCATCCTAAACTTACAACCAGAAAAGATGAACATCATAAGCGTCTACGCACCAGATATCAGCAAACCCAGGGAGGTCAGACAAACATTCTTCAATAAACTGCAAGATCTACTAATTACCATACCCGACAGAGAAAAAGTGTTTATGCTGGGAGACTTCAACTCAAGAATAGATAACGAACCCATTCCGGGAGTAATGCGGAGATATAATGAGGTAGCCCTAAATGACAACGGGGAACAACTCATAAAACTGTGCGCCCAAAACGAGATGAGAATAAATAACACCTTCTTTCCACATAAGTGACAATATAAACGGATATGGGGAAACACCCGAGAACAAGAATCAACCATAGACTACGTAATAACGAACAGAAAAGTGTTACCCCACCAAATACTCGATGTCAGAACTCTGAATCCGTCAGACCTGAGAAAAGACGACCACCGACTAGTATTATGTAAATACCGGTCCCAACAAAGTATAAACAGAACGCACAAACAGAAACATACCTTTATTAAATACAATACCGAATCATTCGCTAACGATAGTACAAAAGTATTGTATCAGCAGAGACTCTCGGAGAAAATAAAAGCTAATATAATCCTAGAAAATGACGGAGTGGAGAAAGCCTGGGAAAAACTGAAAATAAATATAAAAGAGAGCGCCAGGGAGGCGATCGGAACACGAACAGTTAGCACGAACAAGCGAAGCAATACAAAACCATGGTTCACATAAGAGGTGAAAATACTAGCAAAAGAAAAACGACAAGCATTTACAAAATACAGGTATGCTTTTGATAAGCATAAAACAACAAACCATTTCGAAGAGTACAAAATGGTGAGAAACAGAATCAACAGTCAAATAGCTCAACTGAAGAAAGAATACTGGGAAAAGTATTCAAAAGACATGGAACACGACCTATATGGCGGACAAAAGAAAATATGGAACATGCTGAGGAACAGAAAAAAAAAACAATCAATGAATACGTTCAATTAAGTCCAATCGACAGCCAACAATGGGTCAGCCATTTTAAGGACTTACTCCAGGCACCAGCTACAGAAAACAACGTATACGAAAACCAACAAGAAAGCGCAGAACTAACAGATTTTAACATCAGTGAAACAGAGATGCATCTGACAATTAAGAAATTAAAAAACAGAAAATCACCTGGTACCGATCAAATTACGAATGAGATGCTCAAGTACGGAGGCCCCAGCCTTGTCACAGAGCTCACTGTTCTATTTCAAAAAATACTTCGCACAACGTCAGTACCCCACGAATGGCGGAAAAGCATCACAATTCCGATCTACAAAAGAGGATCAAAGAAACAACCCGAAAACTATAGGGGAATCAGCCTACTGATACTACAGTTCAGTCAAATTTTTAACCAAAATACTGTCACAATGGATCGTAAACAAATTAGGGGTGTGCGAAGAACAGCAGGGCTTCCGGAATAACCGCTCTACTATCGACGGTATATTTATTATCAGACAGCTGGTTGCAAAATCTATCGAATACGATAAACCGCTGTTCATTTGTTTTGTGGACTTTACACAAGCGTTCGACCGAGTCAAACTGGATCACATAACAGAACTACTGCGAAGAAAACAAGTAGACGAGGTAATCATACGCACAATATACGAACTGAATTCCAAAAACACCATGGTAATTAAAACAAATAACAATCTAACAGAGGAAATCCCTCTATCCATAGGAATAAGACAGGGTGATAGCCTAAGTCCAACACTTTTCAATGTACTCATGGACGAAATCATTGATGAGGTAAAAAGCACAAATATTGGGTACCCAATGGGACACAACACCGTTCAGATTATATGCTTTGCTGACGATGTTGCCTTGACAGCAGATAGCGAGGACAACTTACAAAGAATGCTTTTCCATCTCAATCGAACAGCCAAACAGTATAATATGGAAATATCTGTGGAGAAAACCAAAGCAATGGTAATAGCAAAAGAACCGGTAAGATGCAAACTAATGGTTGATGACAATCGTATCGAACAGGTTGGAAGTTTAAATACCTGGAAGCACATATAACAAGTAACAGGGCAGTAACGGAAGAAGTACGCACACAAGCCAACAAAGCGGTCATGATATCAGGCCAACTAAGAGACATAATCTGGAACAATAAACATATGACGGTTGAGAGCAAAGCAAGAATTTACAAGGTCTGTGTAAGACCGATACTGACCTACGGCGCAGAAACAAGAAATGAAACAACAAAGACAAAACAAATTATGAGAACCACAGAAAAGAAAACGCTGAGAATGATCACGGGAACAAGTTTAAGAGATAGAATAAGAAACGCAAAAATACGCGAGGACAGCGGAGTGGGGGATGTTGTGAAGTGGGTTCGAAACCGTCGTAGGCAGTGGAGAGATCACGTGGAATGAATGGACGATGACAGACTAGCAAAAACCGTGATGAGAGAGAAACCAAACACCAAACGGCCGCCTGGACGGCCCTCCAAAAGATGGAGAGACAGCTGAATTTCTACCTCAAACGAGGATCGATGAGGCATTGTGTAGATAACAGAACTTGGTTCTACCTAGAAGAAGAAGAAAAAGAAGAAGGTTAAATTATTTTAGTAGCTGACTGCTGTTCACGTATAATTTAGGTAAAAAATTGATTTAAATTTAATCATAAATATTTATTAGTATGTTTTAATTTACAATTTTTTCGGGGGTTGTGCAAACCTGCAAAACTTAAAGACAAGCGGCCACTGGATGAAGGCAAAATATGGGTAGATATAGAAAAATAAAGATTAACTAGAAAAAATATATATAGATACATACTTTTGAGAAAGATACGAAGTAGAGCTTTTATAAAGTAGATTTTCAGGGATCATTAATTCATATTTCTTTTTATTTACCGACAATTTTAAAGAAATTAAATTATATAAGATAATTACTAAAATTATGTTATTTCTCAGGAATATACTAGTCATAATCGTACAAATACGCCCGACTTTTAAACTAGCATGCATATGCATATGGTAATTCGCACTATCGGTAAACAGAAATTAAATCGGAAAATTAAAAGTGATTTAAACCAGCAGCCAGCCATCGGTAATAAGTGAGAAATACGCATGAAAGACTCCGGCATAAATTAGTTGCCATTTAGAAAATTACACCTATTGCGGAGATGAGCAATGCAATGCGTTGCGAGTGTTAACGGGTGGTGATTAGGCTGTGAAATGCGACGTACTATGGGGCCGTTTAGTAGATCGTGACAAGACAAAATTAGCTATGAAAATTGTACGCAAATTCGATCATACTAGATTATTTTCCAATACAACCGAGTTTCTTAGGTCGTTGTTTACGATCGAAGAGGAGGCAGATTTTTGATTTTTGACAAACATAAATATATTTTTTTTGGTGTTCAGTTTTTTGGTTCTAATATTTTTAAATTTGAAAAGTGATTACAAAACAGAAGTTTATAATTAACTAGCGTTCCGCCACAGCATACCTGGGAGTTGTTTCTATATTACTGTTTAACTCACAAATTTTATATCTAAATCTTCTAGGAGAGATCGTTTGGGGTCGTCAAAACACAGTGGGTCGAAAGCACGGATTTAATATTAAAAAAAAAAAAATATAGATTATCGGATCCAACATAGTAGACTGAATCTTTAAAATCATGAAAATAAATAAGAAAAACATCTAGTGTGGTTCAATAGCTGTTAAATATGCAATTTAAAAACAAAATAAAAAGAATAATTGTATTTCTATGAATAAAATATTGCGCTTAAGTTAAGGTGCATGGATATTGATAATCGTTAAAAATGCGAAAATACTTTTTCCTGCATGCTTAGGACTTCTTAACAAATACCAATGCAAATAATTTGTAAGTAATATAATATTGATTGATTAATATAAATGAATAAATAATACGACTGTAATAAAAATAATAAAAAGAACTTTATAACCATTGCCTTCTTTCTTAACAGCTCTTTTCTCATTCTCCAATACGTACGAATTGTTATCCGCATCCTTACGATGTCAAAAAAAAATGTAAGAATCCGTCGACGCCAAAAGTTTTGGAACACATCCTTCATATTTTTTTCTCGAGAAGATTTTCGGCCAAAGTCTAGGCAATAGTTTCTTATCAACTTATTCGTTGATTTTTGTGCATTTTTCGATAGCTTACCTATCGGTAATATTGCAAATGTTATGATGTCTGATCCCTAGATAAGTAATTTGTGGATTTCTGTTGGCATGTTGTACCAAGAATATTCTTTGAAAAACAATCTGACCACAATTGTACTTAGTCCAATATATGAGTACAATTAGACGTGTCTAGATAACTTTATCAACCACAAAAAGAGAAGTTGATCAGCATAACTCCCGAATATTAATCCATTTATGGAGTTCTGCTTCAAAAGTTATTTCTCGTGAATTAGTGCGTTAACTGTGTTCAAAATGGAGGTAGAAGCTGTTGCTCTGGTGTATTACATGAGTACTATCAATTATTATTTACGTATTTTTAATTGGAAAAATAATATAAAATCGAAAATGAAAAGAAGATGGTGGATGATTTAAATGCATCGTCGTCAAAAAATGTAAGAAATTTTCTGTTTTCTGTATACGATGAGTGATGGATATTTATATTATTATTCCAGTTAAAACTATTTATGTATTTCAGGAAATCATCTAAGGAGTTCATTTCAGATCTTATGGCTGCGACCGCCTTCTAATTTTATAATTTGTACTGCTAAGAAAAGTTGAATCAATGATATCTAAAAAAAATACTAAATTTCGAAAGGCAATTCATGAAAAAGTTCGTCTGTCATTAACTCTTCGTTACTTAGCTACAGGAGACAGCTTTAGAAGTTAACATTTTTTATTTAAAATATCTACATTATACAAGAGAAACGGTTTCGAACTTGTTGGTTCTCGTCATTATAGAATAGGCTAGCGCAGCTCAGCATCGGAAACGTAAATCCTTTAAGCAACTTATATTAGACAAAATATGATATCTAATACCAGCAGCGCCATCTCCTAGTATTCCATTCGGTTGGTTGAGAACTAGGTTTCTCTTGTATAGTATATTTTATACACCCAACTGCAAGTGTATTGTATCCACTTTTCGTATTATACAGATCTCTACGAGATTATATATTCAGATTGCGTGGGATGGTGGGAGACGGCGCTGCTTGTATTAGATTCCATATTTTGTTTATTATAAGTTGCTTAAAGGATTTACCTTTCCGATGCTGAGGTGTGCTAGCCTATTCTGTACTGACGAGAACCAACAAGTTTGAAACCGGTCTACAAATGGCGATGCACCACCATGGGAAAGGCTTTCATCCTTTCCTGGTATTCTCGCAATTTGAGATAGTGCTTTGTTTCTGTGATGGAACAGAATGCGTTTTTCATTGTAGTATAGGGTTTTTTCGGTGGGTTAAGAACTCTCTTGTATAGTGTATTTTATACATCCAACTGCAAGTGCATTGTATTCACTTTTGGTTTTAAAATATTTCTTCAAGTTATTTCGAAAATTATCAGAGAAGTCTTCTCTGCACTAATTGCAACTTTAGATAATATGATCAAGATCAACAAATAAAATCAACTACATGTACACAATTCAATTTATTTTATTTAAGAAAATTCTTAAATCTTAACACTGCTCGAACTTTGATGTGCTTGTTTCCGCCGTGGCTCGGATGAGAGCTTCTACTGTTAAGACTGTTGTTGTTGTCTCGGAATCATAACCATAAATCTATAATTAGTCACTGGTAATGATCTTTTTGAGCACATTTTCATCATTACTGATGATTTACAAGTTGTTCTGAGCGACTTCAAAGCCAAGCATTCTGTGTTCTACTATGAGCAATTTCGGAAAGAATATTGCACACACGCGAATTATTTCCAAGTTCACCGTTAAAATTGTTGAAAGACAAGTTTTTGGAATGCCAAGCTCACTTACTAATTTACGAACAGTCAAAGTGGCACACGCGTTATTGTGTTTGAAAGTCTACCAAAACGTGGATCACTATCAATAAACGTGCAGCTATCTTTAAATTGCTTCTACCACTCTTTTATTTACAAATTCGTTTTTCACATTTCTTAGTCATTTTCAGCGATAACAAAATCTGATGAACGTAAAAAAGCCCTGTAAACAAAAACAAAATATGCGTGAACTAATACGGCCAATTGGTAGTTGCGGTAATCGGCGTGTTCGTGAGGGGTCATCCAGCAACTGGCTGTGTGTTAGACATACCAAACAGGCCCAGTCAAGTACGATATTGAAATATGAAGCAACACGTTTTTATGGAACTGATTTTTGTTTACTGTTTGTGTATATATCATGACGTTGGCTGGTGTGGAACCCTTGGCGTGCCACTGACACTCACAATTGACCGTTTTTTAGATATTCTATATACACTCCTCTGTATGTTTTTTCCATACCTAGATGAAAATCTGAAAACACAAAAAGTTTTATAACTTCAAAAGAAATGATCGCAGCGTAAAAATTCCAACGGTATCTTAAAATATAAGTATAAATCTTCAAACAACCGCTACATTTATCTCCAAAACCCATAAACATAGGTATTAAACAATATCATAAAAAAGTAAAAAAAATGAAAAAATTTTGATGGTATTTGTACTGTTATAATTTCAAGTGCAAATATTGCAGAATATAAAAACCAAGACAATTTGAAAGACTATTGTTTCACCTTTAAAATGAGCGGTAGGTCGTCCAATTTGGTCCATTTGGACTAAAGTTAAACACATTTTTTTAAGAAAATATGTTTTTTTTTGAAACGCGTATGTTAAAAAAAACTAAACAAAATAGAAAAAAAGTGAAAATAGAAAAAATATGTGTTTTTGTGCAAAGAACACAGATATATAGTTTCATAAAAATCTGAAAAAAAATTTTTTTCCTACTTTTTATGATATAAAAAATTTCAAAATTGTAAAATTAATGAAAATTTAATAAGGGGACAATTTTAATTCATATTTACGTTTACTAGGTACTAAGCCTTTTAATGAAAACAAAATTAAATATCAGTCATTACTAACTAATTAGCGGTCAGTTATTAAATATCAATATGCATAGAATTCAAAATTTAAACAAATAAATAATACAAACAACGAATTTTAACAAACAATTATAACGAAAAAAGCAAATATCAATTTGCTAAATAGTTTAATTGTTACGTCTCAACATTTTTCTCATCAAAGTGGTAGCCTTTGCTTTTAATTATAGCCTGGCAGATTCTTGGCATTCGCGAGATTAATTCGTTGAGTACATCTGCCTTGATTTTTTTCCACTCGCCTTGTAAGATTTCCCATAAGTAAGAAACCGATGTCGGACGTTGCTTTGAACAGCTGTTTAATTCATCCTATAATAATTCTATCGGGTTTAAATTTGGGCTCTGCAGTGGTCACTCCACGACTTTAAATTTCTTCTTTTTTAAGACTTTCCAAGTAACTTTTGCAGATATTTAGAGTGTGTTTGAGGTCATTATCATGTTGGAAAGTAAAAGAAGTACTTACTAGACGAGTACCAGACGGCAATTGGGTAGAAGTTTTTATAGCCTCCCTTTTTTAAGATTCGTTCTACTTTTACAGGGTCACCAACACGGGATCAGGCTAAGCAACTTCAAGCCATTACTGAGCCACCTCCAAGTGTGACACTAGGAACCAAACAATCTTTCAAAAAATTTTCATTTGCTTTTCTAAGCACATACACTTTTCTTTTCGATCCAAAAACTGTAACTCCGATTCGTCGATAAGAGCACCTTTTTCTACTGAGAGATGCTTCAAATTTTTTGCTGTCTTGCCCATTTTAATCTTTTTTTTTTATATACGAGTCTTAGCAACAGTTTTTTAGTAGCAAGTCACCCAAAAATTCCATTTTCATGAAGTCTCCGACATACTTATACTTTCAAATTATAATATATTAATTATAATTTTCAAATTTTTATTAATTTGCACAGTTATATCAGAAACCCTGAAACGTCTATTATGTAAAGCAGTGTGAACAATATATCTGTCTTCTTTAAGAGTTGTTTTCTTCAGATAGTCTTTATTATGTCTACGATGAATAGAGCCAGGTTCCTTAATATATTTTCTAACGTTGTAATCAACAGTTCGTCTATTTATATTCGACTTTTCTGCAATTTGTTTTTCTTTAACTTCAACAAAATATCGTGTCATGTTTTTCATTAATTTTACAATTCTTTGTGTCATAAGAAATAGGAAAAAAAAATTTTTCTCTGATTTTTTAAAAATTATATACATTTACATAAAAACACGTCTTTTTCTATTTACACTTTTTTTCTATCTTGTTTAGTTTTTTTAAACATACGCGTTTCGAAAAAATGGCCCAAATTTGACGTTTCATAGCTCATTTTAAAAATGAAGCAATACTCCTTCAAACTTTTAAACAATCAAAATTTCAGTAAGAAATAAAGAAATCTTTCCGCCGTATTTAAATAGTTTGTTATATATGTAATTCTCCTTTCAGGCAGAGAATATGAAAAATATATGTACAAACAGTTTATTTCCTGCAAATATCGCTCTGGTCGTCTCTCCATACGCGTTTCGATCACCTCATGATCTCGTCAGTGGAGCTGTATCGGACCGAGAGCAACATTAGCAGGAAACAACTGATATATGAACCATAAATTTCAAGGTATGTCGGCAGGATATTACACCTGCCGTCTACCAACTTCGATGTCAGACTGAAAATATCGCCAGTCGAACGACGTCTATGAATCAACGGAGTAACGTGAAATTTTTAAACAATCAAAATTTCAGTAAGAAATAAAGAAATCTTTCTGCCGTCAGCTCCACTGACGAAATCATGAGGTGATCGAAACGCATATGGAGAGAGGACCAGAGCAATTTTTGCAGAAAATAAACTGTTTGAACATATATTTTTCATATTCTCTGCCTGAAAGGAGAATTACATATATAACAAACTCCTTCAAACTGTTTTAGTTTTTTTTTATTCTGCAATATTGGCACTTAAAATTATAACAGTATAAAGATCATCAAAATTTTTTCAATTTTTTTACTTATTTATGATACTGTTTGAAAAATATGCTTATGAGTTTTAAAGATAAATGTAACGGATTCTTGAAGATTGTTACCTAAATTTTAAGATGTCTTTGGAATTTTTACGCTGCGACCATTTTTTTTGAAGTTATAAAACTTTTTGTGTTTTCAGATTTTCATCTAGGTATGGCAAAAACATGGGCAGCGAAGTGTAAATGTTTAGAAATAAAACCATCTTTTAGATAGAGAAAAATCCACTTTAGAGAAAAGATGTGTTACCATCCACG